>DWTW01000757.1:0-14690 GCA_018246275.1 Papilio slateri | reverse complement strand
GAGCAAGATGCGTGGGTTTCGAATGAGAGCGCGTGCGATCGCGATCCGCTGCTTCTGTCCTCCCGACAGTGACGCCCCGCGCTCGCCCACCAACGTGTCATAGCCCTGTCATACCAAGACAATTTTGTTTACAAGACAATAAACATGTAAGTTGAACGAATGTGAGGTGTGGTTCGGGTATGTTGTACGGATGAATGCAGAAAGAGTTACAAGGAAAATCTCCATTGAAAAGTTGTAATGAGTGAAAGTCCTAGCCGCACTTCTATCGATCACATTTCTAAAAAGACAACGAGACAAAAATACGATTGAACCAACCGTCTATTTACATTAACGGCTTTATTGTAAGATCTTGAAATATTTGATAAGGTATATCGCGTTTATTTATTAAGATGCCTATGATAATAAAAAGAACAAGTTAAGGATGCTCCCAGTCCCGATGATTTTGGTAATTTATATTGTAACATTGATTGGAAAGGACTCTTATTACTCATCAGTGGACTTCTAAACGCCGATAAATATAATTTGTTTACCTCTAATTGCCTCAAACATGTAGGTATTAGTTACAAGTATTAACCACTGTTAACAAACTCACCGAGGGTAGTTTCATTATGAAGTCGTGCGCGTTCGCTTGCTTGGTCGCGGCCTCTATCTCCGCGTCGGTGGCGTCAGGCCGGCCGTGGCGGATGTTTTCGCGGACCGTCGCATTGAATAGTACGGGCTCCTGGCTCACCAGGCCCACCTGAGACCGCAGCCATCGCACCGATAGGTCGCGCACATCGTTACCGTCCACGCAAACCTAAATGAGATAAATAAATTAGATAGTACGTATGGACAAATCATCAAGTTTCTTGACATTTATTCTTAGTAAAGCTATTTTAAGCGTAAGTACACTTTCAGCGATTAACATTTATCATTTTTTGTAATCAAGTAAAGGATTATGTCTTGATTTTGATAAGGTACACTGCAAACCATAGTGCTGTATTTTCAATATAACTTTTAGGGTCACATCATAATGCAATTTATGATAATAATATTACCATTATACAAGGTGCACGTAAACATAGGTCACTGCCTGTCAGATTTGGGATCTAACAAGTTCAGCACAAATGAGATAATAATTGTAATCTCTGTAATAAGAGAATTAGATATTAAACAATAATTAATTGTTTAATCAGTCACTATCTTTTGGTTACTAAGTATGAATCAAGTTTACCAGTGAAGATGATTCTATCTATTTGATATAATGTAGTGGTATAATTATTTGCGCACCAGACTGAACACGGGGCGTATTTGTTGCTCGTCAATCTTTCCTTATTAGTTAAATACATATTCATTTACATCAGTGTCTATAAAAGTCTAGTTAAAACACGTAGGTGGAGATTAAAAGAAAGAAAGCTTGTTTATTCGAATTAATATGTACAATTAATAATCTTAAATATGAAAAGTATTGACAAAAAATATCTCTGAAAATAGTTAACCTTGAATGCTCGCGAACATTAATAAAGGTCAATATTCCTTTAGAACCCAATGACGTAAACGTAAGGAAGTTCTAATAACTTACATTTTATACCTAAATAAAATTGTTGGTTGCTATTTTGTACACGGTTCAAATTGAGTCGTAAAGAATTACTTACACACTTAGAAAGATTTGCAATATTACTTACACTGCCGTTGACAACATCATAGTATCGCGATATGAGCTGTATGATGGTCGATTTGCCGCTACCCGAGTGGCCCACTAGGGCCACAGACTGGCCTCTCTTCACGGTTAGACTTACTCCTTTCAGCACCTGTTTTTTTATTATTTATGTTATTTAATCAGATATAACGACGTTGAAAGATCGATATACTGAAACAAAAGGAAAAATAAAAGTTTGCTAGTGGTAGACTAGTCTCGGTGTAGTATTTGTAGATTAAAATGATTTTCTAACACCTTAACCTTAAAGATTAAAAAATCCGATTTCACACATTAAGGCATTTTTTACTTTTAATCTCTAAGGACAACTTATGGCGTTAACAGATGGAAGGTGGACACTCTATTACTAGGAAATTGCACGCGCCATGTACTAGAATAGACACAAGAATACAAATTGAATGAAATTAAACGAATCTTTAAGGAAGTGAAGAATTATAACAGTAGAAAGTCAAACATTTGGCTAGAAATACTTTTTAAAAAATTGTCCTAATATACATTACAACAATCACTTACAGGTACGTCTGGTCTTGACGGATAGTGGAAGATAACGTTCCTAAGTTCAATATCGCCGTTGACGAAGGCGGGAGAAGATCCTCGGTTCAGCAGCGGGTTTATCTTCGGTACGTTGTTTATGAGCGTGAAGATCTGCACGCCAGCTCCGCGCGCCACGCCGAACACCTCCATAAGCATCGACGACATACCGAACTGACCCGTACCAGTCATCACTCCGAAGAATACCTGGAAATTATTTATGCAAATAAAGTTCAAACTTTAACTATACGTATTAAACTTAACTATGTAACCAAGAAATGTTTACAATAACTAAATAAATTAAAAAAAAACTCGTATAATTTAAACGAAATTTAATTAAGATTTTATATTATTAGTACATTGAATTTTATTCTCAGCAAAGTATCTTTGAGCTGTGCATGCTATAGTCGACGCATTTTAAACTGAGTCGTCGGGCAATAAATGTCACTGCCAGTAGGAATGTGCACGCAATGCAACACCTATAAGTGCGAGCGAGACAGACAGATAAATATGATTTATGTATATTATTTATATAGTGTTTTAGCCATGGAGAAATATTAAGTCCGTAAACAAAGACTTAAAGCCAAAACAAAGCCAAATTTATTTAATAATGGTAAAGTATCACGAGTAATGGCAACCTTTGTATGCTTGTCCCGACTCGACCGGAGAAAATCGACGCTCTTACAGAATACCATAGTGAAATAAAGATTTCTATGTCAGTCTGATGAGTGCCAGCATGCCCAATCTCCTCGGCGTCCCCTTCTTTATTATTGTCATCTTATCTCGTATTACCTCACCTTTCCAACAGCCATGTTTATGAGTAATTAGGGAAACCTAATAACAGTATGCCCATTGTTCACCTACATTGCGACGGTAGTTCTTGCTGGTATTGATGTGACCACCCATTAATGCTAGGATGGTTAGTGTAAAAGATGAGAAAGGACAAAGCGTCCTCGACAGTCAGAAGAGTTACAGGCATGTAGTCCGCTTTGCGTACTAGGGCAGAAGATAAAGGAAACAATAAGGAAAAGCCCTTACTTTTTCCCCTCCTGTCTCGTACACTTTGCGGAGAGGAAAATTTTCTATTCAATTTTTGTTTAACATTCATGCAATTAATGGGCAGGTTTCATGGCCGAGTTTTGATTGATGTAATGTGATATTTAATTTAACCTCGTATCTTAATGGATACCGGCACGAGAAATATAAATGTATATTTTAAGGTTTTTAGGGCACAATGTAGACATAGAATATACCAAATTAATTAGTCATAATAAAATATATTTTTGTCCTAATTACAATCTTTGTTTATACTGTTTGGTTTAAAAGACATTGAAATAATAGACCGAAAAGAAAGATACTATGCATTGTCTAAAGAAGTAATTTCCCGAGTTCCTTTCACTAATAAATTAAAAAAATTTAGAGACAACGAAAAGAGGCTTTGTTTGTAACAATTTAAGGGAATAACAGAGCTTTAAAACGTCTGAGCTGAAATTGAAAAGATTTCGCTCGCGTCTGAAATAAATGCTCGATGTTCTTTTATCACAAATTACTTCTGAATCCGTAGTTCCATAGCACAGTAGTGATAAATAATAGAGAATAACATTTAAACTTTCTCGTTAATACCATTAAATAATTAAATCAATTGAAATTCTTATTTGCGATAATAAACTCAATTTCAAATAGGTATGTATACCTGCGACTAGCTTAAGTGTTTTTTAACGACATTTATTTCTTTTTTTAAATGTATTTTTCATTGCATTACAGAATAATTTTTAAAAGATTTTCGAATATCGAATAAAGCCAGAGTTATTTATGAAATAAAATAAATATATTTATCAGATAATAAATAAATAAATAAACCTTTGTCTAGTATTGTACGGGAAAGTAGTAATTCTACATTAGTTTTTTCTTTATGAACAAATGTTAGCCATTTTATTTTCCGTGTTCAATGTCTACGCTTAAATCCCTACAGACAGATCGCGTAGTGCCAGTGTCATGTGGATTGATGACGGTTGAACAAAAAAGTCGACATAAATATTGTTGAGCAACACTTAATGTTTTTATGAAAAGTAATTACAGTACTAAGAGATTTCTTTACTTTCTAACATATTTTTTTATAAAATAATATTACACTTTATTAAAACAAACTCAAAATTACAATTTCCTTTTTCATTTCTGTGCATTGCTGGGAGTCTTAGCTATGGTTAAATTTTTAAATATCTGACTTATAGGGAAGTTAGTTTAAAATGAATATAAAATAAACAAAATCAGACCTGGTCCATACACCAAATTCCTAATATAATAATATATCTAAATATTCAAAAACTACTTATGTAAAATCAAAACAACACATTTTAACAATTAGATTACAGCAAAGCTAGCAAATCGAGCTGATGCAAGTATAATAGAATTAATCACATGCAAAATATTAAAGTATATAATTGTGTTCGTCAACGAACTACTCCTAAACGGCTGGACTGATTTGGATGAAATTTTGTGTGTATATTTCAATGGGTTCCTAGACGATTTGACACGATTGGACCCGGTTGGTTGCCATCGGGTTCCCGAAGATTTTATTACTTTGACGAATAACTAAAAAAACGTAACCTGAACACGCAACCAAGATAACGTTCTTCTAGGACAACGTCTGCGGTGTCCACTAGTATACACATATATAGAAGTATGTATGGTGATACCTCAGAAACAGTCATTAATCTCAAACTCAAATCTTATATATAGGAGTATGGGTGATACGCTATGGAACGACTTTTAAAGTAATAAAACAAACTTTGACGCGCTTTCAAAGGCTTTTACGACACTGACGGAAGTAAAATTAGTTAAATTAATGGGATCCTTTCAGATAAATGACATTTACTTTTTAGATTATAAATTCTCATAATATTGTTATAAAGTTTTAATGTACTTAAAAACATCGCTATGTTTTTTAAGTACAATTAAAATATAAAGTCTTTTCTATTTCTTATTTCCAATAACTACCTAATAAATGCACTAAATACAATAAAGTATATAAGTTTTCATGCTGCTTGGCTCCCTTTCAATCTTGTATCTGTTATAGATGAGTGGAGGAAGGTTAATGAGGAAATGGCGCTCAAGACTAATTAAAATACCATCGAGCACACATAAATATGTAATTACTCATAACTTTGAAAGGTATACTATATCCTAGTATAATAAAAGCGACAAAATCTCACACGATGACGCGAAAGATCTAGTATTGCATTATCCTTAGTAGTTTATTGTCCTCGACGTAGGCACAATTATTTACCTTCAAAAAAACAAATGTTTCGGTCTGTTTTTTTACAATTAGAGATTTTAATTTACAATTAGAGAAGAGTACTAACAAAATAACATTAACTGTTAGATTTACTAGAAACCAAAATTACTGTTTATTTATTATTCCATGCACATCACCGCTATGAGTTCAGACAGAGCTTCCGCAAGCGACCAAACTACGAAATGTAATGTGTACGAACGCTTCACGCACCGACTCTTATACTTACTGGGAGTTTTATAAACGTATCCATGTGTTAAATTTATGAGGAATGTTAATATTATTTGTAGTCAAAATATTAATAAATTATTGAAATAAGTATCTACCCATACTGTATATAATTATAACTAAAATAATACATTACTGTTACAATTTTAAAAATACAAGCAGTATGTAAAACAAAACACTTGATTTAGTACATATTCCTTGTATTAAGAAGTAAAAGTTAACAGCAGATGGGTAGGGGTGGTCACTTAACATCAGATAAGCCACACTTAACGGCAGATGGGTAGGGAAGGTCATTTTAAGTCAAGTAAGCCGCACTTAATATCTGGGCAAAGGTGATCATTTAACATGAGAAAAGCCGTACTTAACATCGTATGGGTAAGGGTAGTAATTTAACCTAGGATAAGCCACACTTACCATCAGATGGGTAGGGGTGGTTATTTCACATCAGATAACCCACCAGTTCGTTTGCTTCTTTCTAAGGAGTGCCTGGTTCGTGTGTTTGCATATGCTCTGCTAGATTTTTAATTTTTTTTGTAGAAGACGATGGCAAACGAGCAAGCGGGTCACTAGATGTTGAGTAACCGCTACCCATAGGCATCTGCAACAAACTAACGAGTTGCAGATGCGTTGCCTATCTTTAACAGTGGTAGAACCCGCAACAACAGCATCAGTTGGACGAATGGGCCGGCTCGACGCACCGCAACGCATCTGCAACTCCTTTGCTTGTTGCAATGGGCGCCAATGGGTAGCGGACACTTATTACGTCAGGTGAACCGCTTGCTCGTTTGCCACTATCTCCCATAAAGAAAAAGAAAAAAAACTTAAAAAAGAATATTTCCTTTTTCTATCCATCCTCTTCCCCGTCAAATCCTCTTCTTCTTACCATCCTTTCCTTATAAGAAAAGAATATAGGAAGACAAAAAGGACTAGTATTTAGGGTAGGTGTTTGATTAGAAGACTACACAAAAATTGAAAACATATAGTAATTTAACGTATGTGCCTGAGATCTAATAACGACGTAAATACTATTGGCCTTTTTCAAATATACTTAACATTTTATCTAGATTCTTTTAAATATCATTATCAACGAACTTTTAAAGTGGCATCTTTATAGCGCTCTTTGATCTTAGTTATCTAGAGTAATCCTATTTCAAACGCCGAGCTCCCGAGTAAATTGTCAGCTAAAAAGAAAACCAAAATAATTGGGTATCCTGGCTGTAATATTCTAAACTATTACTTATTACTTATTTTAAATTTAAAAGCGTTGTTACTTATTTTTCTTATTTAATCACCCAGTTGTTAATAGTAAACTATTACTACCATTTATTCGAAAAGTTTTATAAGATTTTTACGCATGCATCATTTACTAAGTTCGATTTTAGATATGTCATATTGTAAGTACATAGAAGTGAATAAAATTTAACAAGATATAAAACTTTTTTTAACTTTAGTTCTTTAGGCCATATTTAGATGATTTCTATCCGAAATCTTAAATCTTTAATCTTAAGTTTAAAAACTAACAAAACCATTTATGATTCATTCGATATTAAAACAGGTATTTCTAAGAATTTTTATGACAAACTAATACCAATAAAAGGCACAAAATCAATAAAATAGGCAACTTTTATGACTGCAACTTCATTTTATGGAATGGCTATGGAAATAAATTTAGTTGTATTGTTTGTCGCATTAGAGCATAAAGTTGTGAAGTTAGGCTTCATTTCGTTTACAATTATATTCACTATCCTATTTCTGTAACTAACGACAACTTTGGAAAAAACTGAGTTTTAGCTCGTTAAATGGAGTGACTAGCACCACTAGACTACGATGACCAAGCCCACCTGTAAAGCCTTTAAGCACCTCCGTTGATATAGTAACATAAATTGAATTTATATTACTAATTTAAAGTCAATTAAGTAAATATAAAAGATAAAAGGGTGAACGGTCTTCGCTAAAATTTAATTAAGTACAAAATTGATAATGTTAGCTTTTAGCAAAATTGAATATACAGTAGACTTAATTAAAATAATTATAATTTATATAACGTTTCTTCATTAAGTATTTTGTTAGGCATTACACGCGCACGTCTTGTGTAAACACTTATTAGAATAAAATCGTAGTTTGTGGATTAGTTTGTGTGTTATAGGCATAGTCCAACCAAGACTATCATTTATTAGATTTAAAAAATACATAACTATTTGACTTTGTGTCCCTAAAGAATAGCGCATGGATATAATAGGCTCGGTGAACAACAAACAGTTCTTGCCTTAACTGCGTTATAAGACTTGAAATCTTTTTTTAAAACTTAATGACAGACATGAACGAGATCGCGTCTTATGTTTCTCTGTCGTCTGATGTTGATAGAAGGAGGATGACCACGCTACAATTGTCAATGATCTCCCCGACCTATCAGTTTGAGGATTTCACTTCACTTTTCTCCAACAAAACATCATTGTAATGTCATTGTAACTTTACTTTTTTAAAGATTGAAAAACTGCAGCAGTTTTTAGTTTTAATTGTACAATCATATGAAGAGGCTCTGACCAACATCGTTATTAAAAAAGTTTGGCTCGAGTTAAAGTGAGGTACGGTAAGCAAAGCTTTTCTACACTTTCTCGAGGGCTTTTTTAATTTAAAAAATGCAAATTATTCTAGTGCAGAAATACATTTCACTAATTAGGTTTATTTTTTCTAATAACATTTAAAACTATATTCTTTATAAAGAGTGCAAGTTTTCTGATAGCTGTTTTTTAAATAGTCATTTTTGAATTTAGAAATTTATATTGAATTACGATACTTAAGTTGGTAAATGAAGAAGGCTTACATATGCATACGTATACAATTATCTTAATTGGAATATGACTTAAGGAACTGTTAATGTGTACAGAAAGCGACTCCTAACTTAGGACTCAGTTTCTATGAGCACTAACTAACTTTCTAACTTAACGATTTAGCCAAGCATCCAACATAATATTGAACCATTTCAAAAGGTTTTCTATACTCATAATCATAAAGCAGAATCTGTTTAAATGAGTATAAAATATGCATTCAATATAGAGACACCACAATACTATAGAGTAAATATTAAAGATAGGTTTACACCGAAACTATACAGTCGGGGATTTTCAATGAAATATTAATATATTTTCTGTTGAAAATTTAAAATCAAATTAATTTTGCAATACCAATAAATTCATTGGCGCTGTATTGTTTCAGAAGACCATTGTCTGTGGACTTCATATAACAAAGACAATAGTTGTCGTAATTTAATTAAATTTGTATCGATAAAAATACATATATGATACCAAACCGAACGTCGTTATTGTTATTTCACAGAAAAAGAGATAAACGAAACAGTAAACCTGCCTTCGAATTTTGTTAACAATAAATAAAACTTTTAACAAAAAAACAAAACCGACGAAATTAAATTAACTGTCGATTACATTGAAAATTTCAAACCTTATTGGCTTCTATAAATAACGTGGAAGCGATGAATTGTTAATACCGAGCAACAAAAATTGATTATCTTTTGTGTGAAAACAATTCATTTTAACCAATAGTACAACAGCGCTGACAGTGATGTAAGGGTTATTGCTTTTCAAATTTATGTATATTAACAACATTTAATAATAATACTGCGTTGAACACAAACACAAATCATTATTTTTTATAATAGGAGGCAGCAAACGAGCGAGCGGGTCATCCGATATCAAGTGAACGCCACTTATAGGCATCTGCAACAAGCTAATGAGTTGCAGATGCGTTGCCTACCTTTTCATGGACAGAGAAAGGGATAAACAGAAAAGAAGGACACCTTTTACCTTTTCCTGTCCGTCCCCTCTCCCGTCAAATTCTATTATTAGTTTTCCTATTAGAATACGATAGGAAGGGGAAAAGGACTAGGATTAGGCCATAATTTTCATCAATATCCAATGGCCTTTTCAAATTCATGGTAATTATTAAATAGATTAAATTTGCTGTACCAATTATTGCGGTAATAATAATCCACTCGGCTTATTGTGCTTAGTGAATGAATATATTTGTGAATAGAAATGAATTTATTTCTTGCGGCGGTTCTGTAACTCTAATTTATTGTGGGGGTACTAGGTAATAAAATAGAACAAAATGCGTCTTTCACCTGCGGCAAGGTTGCGGTGCAATGCAAGACGATAAATTGTTCTCAACCATCTGTGTTATTGTGATACAAATAAAGGTCGAGCTATTTAATTTATATGGCGGTATTTACCAGATACATTAAATAACTCAGTCTACATCTTGTAAATAACTTCGCACATCTTAATACAAAGTTATTATATAAAAATTAAAAACAAATATTAACAAGAAATATTAATTTGTGTTACAATACTTACTTAAGAGGAATTAAGATTTACAGTACGTTTACTATACAACCCTATACACGCGAATATTATATATTTAAAAGTTAAAAGGATCGAATCGAATTGATTAAATGGATTGAAAATAAAAAAATATATGATACAATCTGGCTAGCGAATTTTGTGTAACGCTTTGTTCGTGTCCACTTGAAAAAAAAATGGAGTTAAAATTGGAGGATGGAGGTCAAAGTTAGAATTGGTGGAACTATTTTTAGCCATGTAGTAGACAGAAGTAGAAAAAAATATCTGTGTCTAGTACCTAATATTATTATTTATTACCACATTTCATACAATAAAATCCGCTTCATGATGCGTGATAAAGGAATGCTTCCGATTATCGGAATGTTCGATAACATTCCTGTACATGTCCGTCCAATATAGTGTGGCATCTTAACTGTTACTTAACTACCCGTAACGTTTACCCACCTACGGCTTTGAGTTTTAACAAATCGTTTATTAAATAGGAAAATAAGTACTGTACTTGTGTACTTTACATGAAATAAAGTAAACAAAATGGTGTATGTGACACAAAAAGCATAAAAGTAATTCCTCCAACACTCCTTTGTACCACAAGATTTTTGTAACTCGTTATAACAGTTATCAAGTCATAATAATGACATTTATATATAAGTTTAAGTCACTAGTTCTCTTTTCTCCAGTAATTCCTTATATTTACATACTCTCTGTAAGAGGTTCGCTACTAAATCAAATTACACACGACTTTAATACCTGGCCTTAGACAAACATTATCACAGAACTTAATTTACTCACAAAGCTAAAGCGCAAATTCTGAATATCTCCGGAACAATTATTGTTGGTCGAATAATCATAGACGAGCCTACAGCGTAATAGTTGTAAGTGCATCGGTGTTGGGTCGTGGATTATGAATTTGATTCTCACTCGAGACTAAATCTGAGGTATGTTCTTTGAAAGTCACAAATGTTGGTTTTAGGTCAGTTTCCACTACATGGAAATACCCTGTGTAACGTTTCCGACGGATAGCGATTCCTATCTTTGCCTCTCAGTTTTACAGATTATATAATTTGCAAAACAGTTATATATATGATATTTATTTTTAAAAATGCAATACTCTGTACGTAACACAATTTTTTTTTATTAATATATACATATATCACAGTTTAGAATCATCCTCTAATATATAGTAAACGGAAAGATATATTATAGACATTAAATATCTCAGATATTAGGTTATTTAACCAGTTTACATGCAAAGCCAGCTTTGCTAATTAATGTTGCTCCGTGCGAGGTCAAAGATAATTTTCTGCCTACTCGGCTCTCATTTGTTTAATCTTTCTCAGCATCCGGTCCAATGCCCGCAGTCATCATTCTAACGTGTCCTTTGTCTAAGCTTCACTGCTAATCTCCTGTATTAGTACCACTTGCTTTTTCCTCATTTAATATAATTTGCACGAAATTAACTTTGTATAATATGTACAAATATTATGTTAAGAGAATTTATATTTCTTTCTACAGCTTCACTTTCAAGCAGACGAAAAAGGTGTAAAAAATAGAAAAGTAAGCTAAGGGTCAAATATCCTTTTTAAATTAATCTAGGTTTACAAAAATAGTAATAACAGTTGCTATTTATAAAGGTATTTGGTTACAAAAGCAATATTGCTTAAAAACTATGGAAAGTGATTTGCTGTGGCAAAATTTCAATAACTAGGCAATATAATAAGCTAAGTGATTTATTTAAAGTGGAAGAGACCTGTTCGAAACGATAGTTACTACACAATATAGTGTAAGGCACTATTCTTTCTTTGATATAACTCTCCAGAAGGCAACCGCGCGACGTGCGATAATTCACGAACGCAGAGTATATTATGATGCTGACAAAGCAAAAAAGTTCTGGCGTAGAATTTTTTAGTCCGTAGAGTCGTATGTTTAAACGCGAATGAGCTATGAATTATTCATGCAATGCAAGCTTTACATGCTCACTGTTTGCCTTCGCAATGCACTGTCCTCGCTAAATCATTTTTTAAAAATCTACCAAATGAATTATTCAAATATTTGCCGAATTTGAATTAATTTACAGGTTCCAAGTCCAGGTTTTTCGTTCGTTCGTATTTACGTTCATTCCTGCTAATTAACAAATGATGAAAGACATGTTTGTTGGTAATTGATTAACTCTGAAACTACTCAAACGATTTAAATAATTATTTTCGACATTAGAGGGCTATATTTTTCAAAAGTAACAAGGGTTATCTTTTTTTTTAATATCGTGTAGTAGTGATTTTCAAACACATATAAGCCTGTGAGTAAAACTAGCAAAGTGAAAAAACTATAAATGTAAAACTAACAAAGAAATACGACGATTGTAGGAAATGATTATTAATATTATTAACATATGCATTCACGCCCGTGACCAAGAAGGGCAGGAAGATATCACGAATTTCCATTTGGCGAGATCCTGGTACACATCTCTCGCTTCTTCTACAATCATGAACATCTACGCATATGCTCGTCGGTTGTCCTTGATATTAAAGTTAAGTTTATTAATTTATTCCTTCATAAAGAAACATGCAACATAGAACAATTAACATTACAGTAAAATAGTTGTGGTATTTTAAAATTACACTTCAAGCAGTGTTTGTTAGTTTTCCTTACATATTGCAATTACAAAGTGAATTGGCGATATTCAACCTATTTTATTTTTAGAACGAATCTATATAAAACTTTCTTAACATCAGGATATCCAATTAATTTGTTTTATTATTAAGATCAAAAAATACCTGAGAGCTCGCTTCCCGAAACAGGATTACTTGGGATAATAACGATCAAAGAGTATCTTAGAGACGTCTCTTTAAAAGAATTAGTGAATAATGATATTCAAAAGAAATAGCGATGAAATACCGTATTCGTAAACCGTAGATGGTATCGTATTCCAAAAATGACTTGTTTATAAAAGATTCATTGATATTTCAATATTATTTTTACACTTTCATAAGTTTAATGTTTCAGTGCGTATTCATACTAAAATGATATCTCGTTATTAATGTTATACTTTAAATTAAAAAAAAAATAACATTGTAGGTAATCGATGACACAGCACACACATAAGGTACACTCATCCATATTCTAAAAAAAGGAATACATTTCAACTAGAGTACTTATTTATCATGCCAAAGTTAATGTGTCCGATGAGAAGGGTATGAAAAATGATTTTGACTTTTCTTTGCCAAAATTGACGTTGGACCCTCATCGATCCAACTGACATAGGCGATATTGACAATCTACAAAGGTGAATCCCACGATGAATTTCTCTTCTACCAAAAAATATTCAAATTAAACACTTTATAACGTATGTGCATATTTTATGTAAGAACAAGACGAAACGACTTACTTTATGTTAGTTCTAGCTAACCATCGACATCAACAATCAACAATCAGGAAAGAATTTGGAATCACTCCCTCTACCGTCATTCTTCGAGAGAGGCAGAATTTACTCATC
The DNA here is from genome assembly GCA_018246275.1 of Papilio slateri. Classification (NCBI taxonomy): domain Eukaryota; kingdom Metazoa; phylum Arthropoda; class Insecta; order Lepidoptera; family Papilionidae; genus Papilio; species Papilio slateri. The sequence goes on along the minus strand of DWTW01000757.1, from coordinate 1,077 downwards.
TGACGTTAGAAGTACCAAAAATATTTAATTTAAAAAACCAATAAACCTGACTGCCTTTATGTCACTCCAGGAAGAATACAAATCGAATGATACCTCACTCTTCATAATAGCCTGCATTTTCCCACTTTAAGTGAGGTAGACACAGTACGACCGAAGACCGTACTGTAATAGGTTTCGGCTATAGTCTTTTTTACGGCCGGCCGCCTGCCTGATGCCAACCCTCCTCGGCCATATATATAAAACATAAGTAGATTATCGAAATAATGTACTAGTTTTAATTTACTACGATATAACCTGTCATAGGTTATCGCATCACTTTTCTTATAAAAAAGATACACGTGTTAGTTGGAATGGTTAAAGTAATATTAGTAAAAAGAATATAATAGTAAATTATTTCGAAAATCTACTAATATTATATTTAAAAAAAGTAGTTTTCAAGTTTATGCGGATCAAACAAACAATCAAATCTTTTCATAATTTTAATATAGATACAGGTACATTAAATAATTTATTGCTATGTCACAGGTGATATAAATGATATTCTCAAGAACAAGATTAATCACAGGCACAAGCGTACGAACCAAATGTTGTAAATGGACACTTGTAATGAATATTTCCTATTATTCTGAAAACAGTGTGTACAAAGCTATTAATTCTTGCCACTTCCATCTCTTTTACGTCACAAGATTGGGTCATAAGCTGTAAACAAAAAATGTAGAAAAAAATTACTTACGTTTCGTTTGATTTATAAAGCTATTATTGTAATAGATACTTATACTGAAGTACAGCAGTGGTGAAGGTACGGACTGCGAAACATTAAGTTGTGGGTTCGAAGTCATTCGACTTTTGTCATAGGTGGAATAGTTAAAAATAAATAATATTAGAAAGTTATTTATAATCTACTAATGTTACGAGTTAAAAAAATACTAGGAATATGCCATTCGTGATACTCCTTCCATCTGTCTACGCTTCTTTTTACTTGAATACAAAAAAATGAGTACCAATGTGAAAGAAAACTAGGTCAGATCAGTTCAGTTAAGGCAATTAATTATTATTAATTATTATAAACACTTATTA
>DWTW01000756.1:0-14692 GCA_018246275.1 Papilio slateri | reverse complement strand
TATATATATATATATTACGTCTTTTATAGCAGTATTTGTGAAATGTAAAGATGAAATCGAATCAAAACGGGGGCATAATCTCGCAAATTTGTTTACTTGTCATATTTCTATGACATCATATTTTTATGACTGATCGTTTCGAATGCAATAGTTCAATGGTAGTGTCAAATAAAACAGCATTGGATTTATTATCACATTTACCGTTGACTTCAATTGTGATTTGGAAGTGTTTACTTTAGATGTTGGCAGATACTTCCATTACCTCGTGTTCCTGTCATTTCGACTGACCTTACTTCCGTATATTGTATTGCTGCTAATTCGAATTCGGAGGGAGAAGTACTTGTATGTGGACATTATTAAAGAAGACTGATATTTATATAGTTAAACACTTGGGTTATAACAAAAAGTTAATGTTTTGTAATATTTGGTTTATTAAACGTAAGGTTGTAGCAGTACCATATTACTCTTGATTATTCATCAAAATTTTAATTTAAATATTGTTTAAAGCTAATAATCCCGTATATTGAAAAAAAAATGAATCGTTTAAAATTAATATTCTCATTAGAAAATAATAAAGAGAACTTTTCCAATACAATCTTTCCCTTTGGAGCTGAAAATAAAATACAAAATTCCGTATACGATAGATACAATGCGAAATATTCGTACGGATGAAACAGAAAGCTTAATAACTTAATTTTAAGTTAAGATAAGTACATGTAATCCCTACGACTACACAGAGACGGGTTGGTATATGAAGTAGAAATAATATAAATACATTTAATTGCTTTATATTTTATGAAAGTACGTTCACCGTATTACGATCCGAAAGGACTATAACCACTTTAATGTTAATACAGTGAATGTTATATACAAGTCTATTAAATGTTATTTACTAAGTCAGTTATAAGAATCAAAGCACTATTTGTTTCGTTTTTAGGTAAGGAACCAGGGAATAAAGAAGTAATTCTTGTTTTGTGTTTGGTAAGACAATATTTTACAAATTTTATTAATACTAAAATAGAAATAATAGCAAAAATAAGTTAATTTGAAAGTAAGAACGGTAATAGTGCACACGCTTTCTTTATTACCTAAGAGTTACTGTACTTAAAAATAGATACAAAAAGTGCTGTGAAGAATTTGCGGTATCCGCTCGAGATAACTCTGAAGTGATTCTATTATATAATACCGTTAGTATGAGTTAGTTAACACATTTCCGTAGATTTAAGCGGCTAACTAGTTAAGAGAGAAATTAAAGTAATGCAGAAGAAAAACTCATACCACAAGAAGTACGAATAAATAATTACAGAAGTGTTTATGAAGGAATTGGGTCGTCGCGTTTACCGCATTGTAGCGTGTACTTGCTTAACTTCCACAAATTACAAAGTTAAAACGATTTAACTCTATGTAACTAAACTTACGTTACTTGAAATAAATATAAGCATTCATATCCATAACCCAGTCTCATAGGCAGTAATAACGAATTTCCTTTTGACAAGGTCCTAGGATATTTCTTGCTTCTTCTACATTCATTCATACAGAAACTCTTAATATCGTTACTTTAGTATGACACCATTGTCTGTAATGTTCTGACTCTGCCAGCGACATTAATTTACCTGTACACTATTTCTTCATTGATCCCATAATAATTGCCACGATATAGGTTTTTTTTATTTCAAATACTGACTCTTGCAAATCAAATTTTGACGTTTCCTTAGCAATTTGATTAAACGTCCGAATTTGAACATATGGATAGCAACATTTTGCTGTCATCCATAAAGTACTAAAATTATATAGCATAATGTGCTTTCACAGAATTTGTTTCATTAATTTAAAGGGCAATTTTTCGTTACATTATCTAAAATGTGACTTTTGATGCATTATTTGCCCTGACTACACTTATATTATGTGTACTTCTATTTTGTATTGTAATAAAACTTCGTGAACTCAATGACCTACACGCCACAGCATGAATACCATCACTCATTTAAAACCACTTACGTAAATATTTATAAGACAAAAATCGTAATGATGTCCATGACTTTGATAGTCACGCTTTGATGTTATGATATGGAATGAGTACTATGATTCGGTATTTCAGAAAAGGTCGTTAAGAAAAAACGATGCGGCATCATGTCTATTAGTTCATTCAATCGGTATTAATTGGATCTTAAATTTTAAAGTACAATTGTTTGGTTATTTAAGTACTCAAATGAGCATGTTAATGGTTTTATTAAAATTCATATATAAATTATTATTTTGGAGGCTTTATAATTAGACCTTTCTGGCGGACTAAGTAGATTTAGTAGTAGTAGATTTAGGGCTATTTAAAGAAGGAGTATTTAAAGTTATCGTCACAACCCAAATAGAACACAATAGTATTACGTTGCTTCATCGCAACCTATCATTCAACGTAAGAGTATTTCTCCAACTTGACGTGTCGCGCAATTCGTCTAAGTGTGTCATCGTGAAATTTTCACATTTAGTGATATAAAAACATAATATATGTAGAAATGAAGCACAAACCATTATTACCGGTATTTATGCGTCGAGTGAAAGCAGCCCACGTTAATTATAAAAGAAAGTATCCAAAACGAACACATTTTATTTGTTAACATTATTTTGACCGCCTAGAAAATTGTCTTCGAATCTTACTCGCGGTTAAAAATGTAGGCTTTAGCTTATTACGTTTGTAGACCGATGGCTTGGCCGTGACTCGGAATGCATCGGAAAGTTATTGACTTTTGATAATGAAACCAGTTTGCGGCGGGCTGACCGAGAGCCCACGGCCTCGTTCAATACCAGTTGAGCGTACCAAGGAATTGTCTCTATTGTAATTATTTTCACTATCGCAACATACACTGCAAATTTACTTTATACCAGCTGTCAATATTGATCCGTAGAGAGTAAGGAAGGAGAAATGTACAGCGTTGAACCAATAGTTTCGTATGCTGTCGTTAGTTTACTTTTAAATTGATTTAGAACCGGCTTATGGTCAACGACAGCTTATGTACTAAAGTTATTGAGGAATGTAGCATTTTTTGTGATATAAATGTAAACTAGAATTTCACTTACGAAATTTGCTATTAAGTCTATATTCGTTAGGAAAGTAATTAAAATCTGCTATAACATCGAGGGAAGTCTGACAGCATAACCTAATTGTACGCCAGTGCGCATAAAGACTTATCTCGCGGTCCGCCAGCAGTTCTAGGTACTGTTGTAATATAAAACAATTAGGCGAACTTGTAATAAAACTACTCGACACGAAAAATCCGTGGTTCTGCGATCACGAAGCGTTTCGCAAATCTGTCGCTTGTTTTTGGCAACCGATCAAATATGTTTTGCAAGATGTTTAGAAACGTTTATTGTAGATTTTTGATTATTTTCTGGTGTGCTGGTGTGGTCATATTTTTTTTAATTCACGTAAAACCTGCTATGTGAATGGTAAATTAAGTGATTTTAACATGTGGCTTAATATAAAAATATAGCAGGATAATCAGTATTGTTATTTACCTCCACATTATTGTAAAATCAATTTTTAAAAATATTAACTTTTACTTTTATCATAAGAATGGCGACGAAGGCAGTGTAGTAGTAGTAAGTAGTAGCAATCGTCCTTAAAAATGTATTGACTTAGTTTAGATAGAAAAACGAAAAAGCAGCTTGATGTGGTATGGGCATATTGTCAAGTAATAGTCATTGTAATTTTTTGACGGTGGTAGAGTTCGCAACAATAACACCTGTTGCTGCGGCTCGACTGGTGAAATACCACGACCCCACAGAAGACAGGCGTAAAGTAGAAATATCTCTGCGTTTCGTCTGATGATTGAATCTGATTTGACGGAGGAGGGGATGGACAGGAAAATATACTTTTTTCTGTTTATCCCTTTCTCTGTCCCTTAAAAGGTAGGCAACAAATCTGCAATTCATTAGCTTTTTGCAGATGCCTATGGGTAGCGTTCACTTGATATCGGGTGAGCAGTTTGCTTGTTTGCCACCTTCTACTAAAAAAAAAATACTTTTCCGTTATGTAATATTTACGATATAATTTATTACAAAAAAATATTAAAAAGCTAAATTTTTAATGAATCCTCATTTTTTTTATTCACAAAGATAGGGAACATTATTCGTATTTAATAAATCTTAAAAGCCTAAAATACAGGCTTCACTCACCAATTACAGTCCGACTAACTAAAAAAAATCTAATACCTTTTTTTCCTCGTTTGATCTTTGTGTCTAGGATGATCAGTTTAACACTAGTGTCTCTTTTCTAAGCGTTCTCTAATCTAGTTTAGGGGCCTTTATATCTAGGCTTTGAATAAAAATTGAATTATTTATGTCGTTACGGAAACAATCATTTACTTTGACGCGTGTATTGGAAGGAAACTATTGTTTTGAGGCTCAAAAGGCATCCGCTCGAAATTTGGGCAGGGACACATTCTATATGCATAACATACTTCCAATTTACATAATATTACATAAAGTGGACAAACGTCTACTTTTATTGTCAACAACTTGAAAACAAGTTACTTTTGAATAAAATATGCCGTCATAATTCTCCAAGGGTTACCTACAATTGTGCTGCCATAACTTTATTGTTTTAATAATTCATCGATGTAGCATGTTACACGTTTTCTAATTACTTTTCTACGTACTTACTAGCTTAGAAAAGAGCCAGAAAATTTTTAGTTTCAGAAAAGTTTATTGTATTTATAAGGATTGAGTATAAACTACTTGTATTTTTTATTTTTGTAGACGTTTACGTTTGATTAGAATTAGTAATTTCATGTGATAGCTCAGTATTTCAATGAGTTTTCTGTTTTTTGGATGATATGATCAAAGAAGTTGTAAAATGATGCACGACTTGCGACTAACTAATCACTTTCATTTAATAACTGCGACAGATACAAAGAGCTCATTAAAGTACGACTATCTCTTTGTTCTGTAGATTTAACACATCTGTACAAGATCAATGGTTTGTATAGACTTAAAAAACAAAAAAAAATGATATTTCTTATGATAACAGGTAATTGTGATTTGTTATGATTATTGATAATTAGGAACCTGTTTTTAAATTACATTTTCAATGCACCCAACACACAATAAATCTATTTATTAACCTATGTAAGATGATAAAGCTTTGTTGTTGAACATCCTCCTACATTAAGCATATAATAACAGTGAAAATTCTGGTACTTCACAGATTGTATCTACGCATTTAGAGAGCAATCAGCGTTGTGTTGTGACATGATTCTAACACGAGTTGCATTAAGTTCGCATAAAGGTAAGATTTGCATAATTATTGATTTATTTGACTCACATACTTATAGTATTATCGCCAGTTTTGTAATTTAATTGCGTGTTGAGTTTGGGGCTTAAATTTATTAATATATGTTGTCACATAAATCATTACGTAATCCACAAACTGTTATTTAAATAGTCAATTAGTCACCCGTTGTCGTAGGTGAACGAAAAACTCGGTAATGCGACGCGACGCGTCGCTTCGTAAAAATATCAAGATGTCATTGTGTTGTATTTGTGGCTTACGTATCTGCATAATCAATCGTAAGTATAGATCGGATCACGTCGGACACTATCGTACCGCGTAGGGTCGCTCGCCTAGCACAACGGTTTATAAACATACCAACAGATGAACATAAACCTGGGTCACAATACAATAAGAATGTTATAATCAGTATTTTAACCAGTTTAGCTTAATTTTTCAATATTCATGTACCTATAAATCAAGAATAAATGCTATCTAAAGGTATATCTTTATTTTCTTCTAAGGGTCAGTTTACCTTGGGTTGTAATTTGTTGCTAAATAGATAAAAACGGTCCAGTTAAGTTGAATAGGAAATTTCTCGTTGGACGGTCTCCTCGTTTGCAATAAAGCGTTACTTGTTTAACGTCCGGGAAATGAGATGAGGAGGGAGACGTCTACGGCTGTAGTTTTCTTAAAGTAAATTAGGTCCCCGGCTACGTTGTGCATTAATAAGGACGTAACTTCGGGCGTGCAATCTCGGCCGAGCCTAATGCTATCTCACGTTGACCTGTTATTCCCTTTATAATTTCTTAGACTATTATAGGCTGGACTTAGGTACTTTTTTTTTCTAAGAAGTGAGATTCGAAAAGAATTTTGATAAAAGGATAAATATTAGGAAAGCTAAGACTAACCTAAGAGATAAATAATACTGAGTTATAGGATCAAAAATTGAACGATATAAGAAATAAAAAGGTGCTTTATCAGACACGATAGAAAAATAGACCAAAAGAAGATATCAGTCAGATTAGTAACATTTAAAAGAAGATCGATGATATGATTTATTAATTCGATTCACCATTTCAATTATTTACTTACATTCTGTTACATTTTGTGTACGTTCTTTAATATCTGCGTAACAATTAAAGTGAAGGTATCAAATAAAAAATATGCGTGACCTCTCGAGACGATATGGCCTAGCGGAATTTAAGGTCAATGCATTATAGTCACTTATTCATTAAAATATTAATTACATTCCAAACTGTTACTGCGATATCGTACATTTTAATATATTAGACTAGGTCAGTAAAATTGTACGGTTTTTTATAACCAATGCGCTTCAAACACAAGAGATGCAAAATAACAATTAAGATTGACTCATTTGTGTTGTAAAGAACAAGGCTTCTATACGAGTATATGTATGTAAGAGACAAGAAAATATGAGTATGAGTATGTAAGAGACAAGAAAATGTTGTTGCTGTTAGGGAATAAGTTAAGGACCAGTGACATATGAAATCACTACGAACTAGACCAAAAGATAGGTAATGTTATATGTAGTACAAGATTCAAAACCGATTAAGACTATGCCAATGTTTGAGTCACTTATACCCTACATAATTTAGTGAGCATTTGTCTTTCATCTTTACCATGGTCCTGTGCAGACTAAATATTTGTATGCATGCAGCTTAGAAATATCAATTATTGCGAGATATCTCCATAAATTTGTTGTAACTATATAGGAATCATTTTATTTTTATTCTCGAAATGGACGGTATATAAAAAGAACAAAGTTTTTTTGCACAATGAATCGTTTTAATATTCACCTCGTTTGCCATTAAAAGTGCCTACGCGTAATATTATATTTTATTTTGGCGGTTCTGATTGGAACTTCGAGGGTGGAACGAAATCCTGAATAGACTCGAGATGAAAGGGAAATTGAAAGTCGTTATGAATGCTCGTCTTGGAAAGCTTTTATATTTCCCAATGTATGATTCGTTGCCTAAATCATGGTAATACTAAATTGCCGAAGCCTTCGACCAATGCCATAAACGCTCCAATTAAGCAACATTAGCACTATTCAACAAAAAATCGACAATTATTTGTAGATAATTATTGTAACAACAACTACTCGTACACGCTACATAAAAAGCAATGATTATTTTTACGAAATTTTATAGCTAGTGAAAATCACTAGAGTGTAGTACCGACTTGAGGTTTTTCTATATCATGGCATTGGCTTTTGTGTTCTATTTTTTGCATTTTGTAACTCTTTAATGTTTATAGACCAATTTAATGTGAGCAATTTAAGTTAAAAAGTCACGGATGCATGAAAATATAGAAGGCGCGCGCGTGCCGCGGCTTAGGAAACAAATGTCGTAATGTTTGTTGCTGATAGTATAAAACCGATAATTATTCCGAGTGCCGAAGGTGTTCAGATGTGTCGAATCGCTTGGAATTAGACTGAGAACTTGGAATGAACTGAGGACGTTCAGTATAAATGCCATAGGATTTAAGATAAGGTAAGCATGTCATTTGGTGAAAGGGATTATGTGGGATTGTATCCACTATAACTTAGTCGGTGACCATCCTTGAGTACAAAGGGACGGACTCTGGGATCTCCCCCTTCTGCACCAAGCCTTAGCACAACCAGGGGAAGACAGAGTCCTTTTGGCACCCTCGATTTGTTACGGGAACCACAGGAGCAGGCTAAGTTGCCGTCCTTCCGAACAAGGATTGTCCTGACATGGTTTCTTCACTAGATCATAATATGTATTTTATTCAACAATTCAGTAATGGCTTATCGTCGGACACGTTTTAGTGTTTTAAAGGTTATCTTATCTATAAACTTTGTTAAACGAATGAAATTTACATTTGTATATTCTAAACCAGATTGAGGTAGGTTAAGGTGAATTTATAAAGTCCACTAATTTAATATCTGGTCTAATTGACTTACAAAATTGAGATGAAATTATACTAGTAATTGAAATATTATTCGATTATCATAAACTCCTACGTGTTGTTTTAATATACTTATATACGTTGTAATAAAATGGAACCTAAGCAAGTGCGTTTTTTATTTTAATCCTTTAATGTTGGCTTCAGACAAAAAAAAAAGAAAAAAGAGACACCAAACTTAATATCCATAGTCCATTGGTAATCACTAAGTACACGTCAAGGTCAGGTCTAACAGACGCTGTGCTGTTTAGCATATTAAAGTAAAATCTTATAATAAATGTTTGCCCCGTATAAAGACTTCGTGCTAACTCTGGCGTTTAAAATCTGATGCTGGCATATACGTCAAAGTAGAATTTAAGAATGTAGTGCTCTAATCACACTTAGCTTTGAAACTCCTTCATAAGCGGTATAATGTTAGTTTTTGTCCATATATCTGCGTCACTACTAATATACGATATAGGGTATGAATAGGAGAAGAAAATATCCTTTGTCCTGTCTATTCCCTCTGTCCATTAAAGGTAGGCAATGCATCTGCGACTCATTAGCTTGTTGCAGATGCCTATGGGTAGCGGTCACTTAACATCAGGTGACCCGCTTGCTCGTTCGCCATCTTCTACCATAAAAAAATATTATTAATTATTCGTTAAATATCTGTGCATGGCAAATACTATTCCATCGCTATAACGAAGGTTCAAGGTTGAGCATGAGGTGATGTCATAAATTTACTGTTTATACTAGTTTCTATTTTCAGAATATACCCTTATCAAGTTAATCTATTTTTTCTGCGTCTATACCTTATTTTAACCTTTATTATATATTATCTTTTTATTAGTCTTCATGATAATTACATGTTGCCTTAAACGGAACAATAGCAAGTATAACTCTAATTTCTTTTTGTTTACGATACAAGTGACTTAAGCATTGGGCCATTGTTTTGTGTTATGTAAGTTAAATTAAAAATTGTAAAGTATTTAAAATCCAATTTTCATATCCTAATGCTTTTTTTTTCATTTTATTCATATAATTCACGTTTTAATACGAATTAGTTAAAATTTCTTGAGATGGCAACAATAATTGGTAAGGCAACGGCGTTGCTATGCCGCGTTGCGATAACCGCGTGCGAAGGAGATTTATTTGGCGAACTTGTTATAACTTCATAATTTGTCGGCATTATCGGCACGATGTGTCGCCCGCCGCGGCGCGCGCCGCCCGGTGTCGCCTACCCGCGTGTGTACCGTCTTATACAAAAACAAACCCTTTCTAGACAAACACAACACACTCTTCAAAAATTTGCTTACCTCTATAAAAGTTATCTATACTAATTTCATAGAGTTAAATATGTATTACTGATTGTACTGTAACTTCGTAACTTCTAAAATTATTTGAATAATGCATTCATTATTAGAAAAATACATTATCCAGAAATCACCTATTACTTACTATTATTAAGTTTATTGAGAAAAAATAACATATCAAGTTTTTTTAAATGGTTTAAATATAAACATTTGTGTAGGTTAAATTATTCGAGAAATTACCTTCAAATTTAGACGACATGTATAATAAACTATTATTGATTTGTCCAATAGAATTGGATCGGAAGCCATTAGGGTCGTGGTATTCAGAAAAAGTAAATATTTTTTTGATTGAAGGAAATTGGATAAATTTCATTTGTGTCCGAATTGACATAAATCGTAACCAATTTGTATCACAATTACATTGCACGATTCAGGTGAGCATAGCGTTATTTAATACCCGAGTACACATTCCCGTTAAGGCAATTCTAATTAGGCTCTCCTTATTTATGATTCATAAGCCGATGTACAATAAATTCTCGCTGAATCTTTCCGTCCCACATGTGCCAGTAAGCCGAGGCATTAGCGAATGTTGAATGTTGGTTCTCGCCTAATAAGAGGCGGGATGTAAGGAATCGCACTGATTACTATATTATTTATTACACTACGTGCGGCCCGTGTAAACGCTTCCTAATACTCCTATCTGCTAGCATGTCTTGCAACCGTGTCATAATAACCGATGAAAGAAAATAAAGGCAAGTTGAACAGTATGTTTGTGCGAGGTTAAGTGAACAGGAGTTCTAATGATTTGGAAGGTAAAGGCCATTCATCAACTAGGATTGATTAACAAAGTTAGAGAGGCGCTTGCTGCGGATTTTTTATATTATGAAACGTATTAATAGTAATAAGTTTATATCTTGCACTGGTTCATTTATTTTGCAACTTACTAAGTTGTCCTGCACCATTGATAAACCGTTTTACGTACAATAAATGTAGCTAAAGTTCTGTACACATTTATGTATAATATATATTTCTGAAAATATTCTTAAAAATCTGTCCGTGATATTTGAAAAATAATGACTCATATTGAAAAACTACGTGATTTTTCAATTACAGAAAAGTGCAATTTATTAAATCTGCCAAGTTCGTGTGAAATAGAAACCCTAAGCCCCTGTAGCACCGGCGTAAGTGGTTTTATTTATTTACACACTATTGACATAAAAACACTAAGTCCTACTTTTATAAATTTATATTTTAAACATTAAGTTAAAATAATATACAATAAAATAAAGAAAAAGTTAAAGTTATTTTCGAAAAGGTTGGAACTAAGTTACATATAAAATATATTAACCGGCTGAAATAAATTAAGCGAGTGAATGTTGACAAAGCGCGGTTTGAATAATGACTCCCATATTTCGCCGTATCTCCACTCGTCTTATTGCCGAAGGGGATAAGGCATAGAAATTTTGCTTTATATGCCACCTCTGAGCTTACGCCGTCTTCCGCGGAGTTTTATGCGATATCGCGGTAATTTTAACGAGTATCGTTTGAAGATTGAGGAGTGCAAATGTTGCCTTAGTATAAGCGTATAGGTACACATTTATTAAGAAGTTAAGATTAACGGAAGTTGAAGATTGTTTATGGGATTATTTTAAATTATCGTTACTGTGTAAGTGGTAACAAATTTTAAACCATTCAAGCTAGACAGTTATGTTTTCTAACTTATTAGTTACAGGGGTGGACTTGTACTCCTACATGTTCGTCTGTTAAGGATAGATTTCTTTAGTATGCCTTAATTTTCTTAGTAACCTAAAATGAATAAGAAAGATCTCCGTGTCCCAAAGTAAGCCCGGATTTTTATTATCATCGTTCATCCTTATTCATACATGGGCTCGCTAGATACGAATATTAAAATTAAAAATACGTTAATTGCTTAACCATACCACTTCAACAGTATAGATAGAAAACATCTCCTTTTTAAGTTACAAAACATATAAATTTTGTTACAAAATATTAAATTTATTAAACATATTAATTTATTTCGTATTTAACGCAGCTTTCTTTCCACGTCTCCACAAAGCAGAGGCGCGCCGTGAATCACGCTAACCGTAATCTACGAGTACGGCGCACTGAATTATTATTTATAACGTAATTACAAAAACACTCTCACGCACGCTATCTCGCCCACTGCTAATGTTATTTATGCGGGGATGAACGTACTCGGGTAATTTTTGCATATCGCCCCCCTGAATCGAAGGAATTGAATGATAAGCGTGCTGTTTTGTGAGCAGGTTATTTTTAAACTTTGTTGGGAGAATAAAATATTCAATGACAAAAAATAAGTTCTCATGACTGTAAAACGCAAATACAAATTAGCTAATGGGAATTATATACACATTATTCAGTATAAACTTTTACTCCATATGGGAAGTTGATGAATTTTATCAAGGTTCGTATATTTTCATTTTGGTCACATATTATTAATTTTTTTACACAATTGAATATTATTTTTAACCATTAACCGAGTAAGTTAGGAGATGGTTTACGACAGCGGAAGTCTTTATGTTTCGCAGTCCGTTTGTGTTTGGTATTTTTACCGTAGGTATGATAATATCCACTATATTTCCGATAAAAAGGCTAGAAATTAATGTTTTAAATCCATTCCGAAACCCTGTGGCGATGTCAAAGTTTATTATCGGTTTCCGTTCACAGATGTATCCCGAACTTATTTTGCATGTTAGAGGAGATACGGCGTGTGCTGCACTTCGCAAAGAAACTTGCATGAGTTATGGCCGCCTATCTATACTATAGAAAAAAATCACTTTTTCATTTCATCATATCATATCATTTTTTTACTGAAAGTATTCGATATAGTATCATACGTAAAGTCCCAATACCTCCAAATATCTGTAAAATCCCATCGTATTGTGTGTTCCGAAACCTGAAAATTTCAGCACTATTTATTTTCCTGTATACATTTTAACTAAAAAGGTGTATGACAGTAAATACCTCTTATCTACCTACCTAGGGGACCTATATCCGCAACTTAAGGAAAATCATATTCATAGAGACGATAAATTCTCAGCCGAGCCAACGCGCGCACCTCTTTAACCGGCTCTGTATTATTTTAATATACGTAAACCGTGCAACATTTTATCTCGCTCATTCAACTTGTCGGGGTATCTCGTTGTCTCTTTCATTTTTCGGAAGATATCTTAATAAGATTCATGAAAGGACGCCATATTTTATATCCGACTCTGTCCTCTATCTTCTTATATTATCCGGACAAGAAGAGCGCCTTTGAAATATGTGCTTGCTTGGGAATTTCCGATCTTTCAATTACACCTTTGTTGGAGAGTTCAAGCGCGACATTTTGAAACTTGCCCGAGATAAAATCGCATTGTTAGAATATTGTTCGCCAGGAGTTTGTCGGAGGTAGATTGTGTTATTTTGGGAACTAGGACTTGTAATTATTACGGTAGCCCTATTCGATAAAATATGGCTAGTAGTATGCTAAATAAGATTTAATTTGAAATAAACATCATCACTGAAAAAAAATAAGAAGGAATTCAGATAAATATGCGTTTTTTAAATGTTTTTTTTTGTGGAATAAAACAGACAATCTCCAAACAAACCATGTCTGTTTTTTGTTTGTTCGTATCCAATGTACCTCTTGATGATATCGAATCAGTTAGATTCGTTTTTGTTGTATTTTGTAGTACTAAATATGTGTGGATTCGGATATTGCTTTAGTCAAGCAATACCGTCGGTGTAGCTTAAAAGTTTTCAGGGCACGAGGCGTGATATTAAATAAAGTTGTGGCTATAAATATTCTTTCAGCTAACTCTGGAATAAGAACGTATGGCTTTATCTTATCTTTTATATGAAAAGTATTAAAAAGAAGCATCACGGACGTCCGTATTTTCTTCATAGAATCTTTGAGTCAAGTCTTGAGATCACTAGCTAAAAGCCTATTTATTTATTTACACTTTATTACACAATACAATATAAATAGGTAAATGAAATTAATGGTAATTATACAATAAGAAACAAACAAACAAATCTAGTAGGTAGCTATAAACAAGAATTAGAACCGGTTGAGAAATTATCGGCCTTGTAAACAACCATTGGCTGACAATATTTTATTTATTTAAAATAGTTTAGGTATATTAAAAATCGATAGCTCTTTTAATTTACTCATACATACATAATTACATAACAAACATACATACATAACATACATAACATATTGGTTCTAGTAGGCGTGATACTTCTTTTCTACCCAATAATAACTGAGGATTAACCTGAGGATATACTAAGTACAAATATTGCATGTGGCCTTTTAAAAACTGATTTGAACTGCAGACCCACTCGCAAGTCGAACGCTCATTCACTATTACAAATGTCACTTATTTTCATTTACCCTTGTTTGTAAGAACTTTCAATTTAAAGTGATACTTTTATACTCGATACTCTTTCGCCTTTACAACTATATAACAACGGTCACTGTATCTTCAACTAAAGGATTAAATATTTATTTCTAATCTATATTTTCATTGTGAAATTATTTTAATATTTCGTATCGTATTTTAATATGGAATATATCTCACGGTAACAGTATTACGAGTATAGTTTATCTCGATGAGGAACGAGCGTTTCCTCAGTTCTGTATGATTTAATATGCAAAGACGCCGGCTATAGGAAATTTATTGACAATCTTAGAGGGGTATCTTACGCGACGCGGTGAACAAGGTTAAAACAAAATTAATTGTTACGAGACATTGATATACAGCAATTTGTAAAGTCTTAAAATGTATACAGATTTTTGACGGTAAAATTCACAAAAATCTTATATTTTTAACCGTGAATATCGTTACTGATTAAATGATGTATATATATCTAGAACTACGTCATCAGTCCGTAATTGCGTAACCATTATTTGGATTTTAAAATTGATATAAATAAACCAAGTGTATGACAAGTATACACATGAATTAAAAACTGGTACGGATTTAATAACTGTCACCCGTAATACAGCAGTAAACAATTGATATCTTATTTACTATTATTAATAATACAATAATAATTATTAATAAATATTAATCACTCTTTAACTCAAATCGATAGACAAGGGTTACCTTACCAAAGGTGTGACATCTCATTACTTAAAAGGCTATGGCTATTC
>DWTW01000755.1:0-14693 GCA_018246275.1 Papilio slateri | reverse complement strand
CTATTAATTTCTTAATCAAGTTTGACGTCTTCATTGAATCTCGACATAAATTCTGGTAGCCAAAAGATGGCATGATAATTAAAGGTAATAAAAGCAAATCTTATAATATCTTTTAAAAATACTGCAAATAATCTGGATAAGTATAAGAATTTATTCAAGTATAAAATATAGTCTGATAATGTTGTCGCCAACACAAAAGCATCATATACGGCGCTGGTCTATTAGGTTCAGAACACTGAATATGCATTTTCAGCAAGCAGTTTTCGTTACACAATAATTCAGTGGCAATACAAAATATTTGTTGCGAGCGCTTATTTTAAACTAGCTTCTACTCGCGGCTTCGCACGCGTACATGTCGTTTTTTATCCTTCGGAAACAACTTTTTTTCGGGATACTATGTTCTATTCTATACCATTGGCTCTAGCATTCTTTTGGCCATTGGGGGTCCAAAGTTAGTTATATACTCAACTAAAAACACTAGCAATCTTATATCCCATAATGACGCTTTTAAACATAGTGCGAACTAGACTTGATCTTATATATAATTTCGCTGTTTCTCTAGCCTCTTTTTCTGTCGTGTCCACGAGATCTGCCCTATTCATTTATCAGGTTCCATTATTTATCTCTCATTTAAAGCTTATCGTGCCGGCTAATGACGAGAAATAGACCCACAGTCTAAAAACGTGCCACTTCTATTAGATTTGAGATTTAAACTAACAATTTGGTGCGTACAGTGGAATTCGCCCAGGTCAACTAGTGATCATTGTCACCCAGCATAGCACATAGCGTCAAGTTTGGTCCATTCGTAATATATTATAGAAGAGAACACCTTCTGTTAATTTTATCTATTGACTAAATAGCCAAAGTAAATAGGTGCCGCTTATGTCCGGCACGTAGACACAAGCTTGACCTTGGCGTCGCCTGTCATCACCGGAAGTGACGTACGAAGTTTCATACAGATTCACAATAAACGCATGACACACCTTTTTCACTTGCACTTTCTATTACACTACGTTAAAACTAGAAGATGCCTTTACTTTTTTTAATTAATCAGGATATACCGATATAAAAACAATAATTAAATAGGAAAAATTTAATTAAAATAATTTTCATCACTTTCCATTTAAAAATAATATCTAAAGGTAGAGATTTTGTTATCGATTTTAAAGTAGGACTAGTTTTAAACTACATATTTTTATTGTTGCTGTCAAACTATTTTTTTTATATAAAGATTAAAAAATATTTATATAAATTTAAAAAGTAAAACTTTTAAATAATGTTAATATATAGCCTCCATTCGTTAATGTGGGTGTTATATATTGAAATAGTATATCGAAACGGTGTATAAAAATAGTGTATTTAATTAAAAGCTTTATGTTTTCAAAACTTTATAACGAAGCATTGTTTTGTCTGAAATAAAGGCTTACTTAATTTTATAACATGGCAATATGTACACAAAATGTAAAAAAACCTGTGCAGTTTGATTCAATGTTTATCGTACAATATAATTATATTGTAACAGTACTCATTGTAAAAAGATAAATTATAGTTATTAATAAGTTAATTGGTTCAATCTTAATAGTGAAATAAAAAAAAACTTCTACTTGTTAAATAACGTAATTTGAATTCTACTAAAATATAACATAGTACCAAAATACATAGATATTTAGAATTTTCAATCACGTAAAAATCGATCAATCATCTAAAAGAAAATGGGTAACATATTTAATCTTCAAAGAATTTCAATAGTGATATATTCAAAAGATCAAACGGCCCACGATCGACGGTTCATCGTAAAGTCAATATAACTAAAATACACTTCTCTATCAACGTATTTACAAATAAATAATAAATATCCATTCTATTAGTATTCATATAAGATACAATTTCAAATAAATATTTCCAATTAAAACTTACCTTATTTCACCTAGATTTTTAATAATTCAAACACGAAAATAATATTTGTCTTTAGTTGAAAGCCATTTTATAACCAATAAAACTTTACGACGTCACATACACAATAAATAAAATCACATTAAAAAACAACAATGTATTACTTGCACGACAAATAAAAAATCACTTTTTGTAAAAATTACAATAAAAAATACTCTTTTTTATTGTTTGTAAACTAAAAACAGATTATATTCAAATTGCCGCGAAAATTACGCGTCAAATGTGTATCTTTTTTATTGACACAAATGTCAAATGCTACACATAGGACCGAGCGACGCGCGGTGATCCGTGCGCGAGACTGAGTCTATGGCACGCGCGGATGTCAGGATGGGGCCGATCCGCAGGCGCGATGCGAACTGCCCTCTGAAAACAGTTTTTTTTTTATTAATGTTGCAAACATGAGCCTTACATTTAAATCCAATAAATTAAATTTTATCGTGATAAAGACAACTATTATCTATTTTACATTTTCTTGATGTGTGTACAAAGTTTATATAAATAAATAAAGATTTCGTTAGGCATTGCGCTGAATGTTAAATAAAAAAAGAACATACAATCAATAGAATAAATTTAGACTAATATTAAGTTAATGGGTGGTATATTGCTTATTATTTCCTCCGGACTGCGTAAAAAATTGACAACGCATCAACAAGTCTACAATCACTTAACATCTTAACTCTTGCTTGTTTGTCCCCTTCTTCCATAAAAATGTAGTTAAGTTATATACCTTTAGAAAACTTATTGAAAATTACAGGCTAAATGATTTAATATAATATTCAATATCAAATAATAATATAATATAATTTCGTTTAAGCCATTAAGTGTCTCCTTGCTCGCTGTAATGGCGCGCGTGCATGCACAGTACGCAATTGTCTTGTTTATGGCGCGAATATTAGCTGACAATGGGCCGCACGCGACTGCCCACAACATGACAATCAACTGGTGTTCCCTATTCATAACCATAGACGTAATATATAATCGTTTCAGGTCTAATTTGTTTATCCAAAATTAATCGACCCTGAAGGCGGACACGAGAAAATGTTTTTGTCAACATCAACGTATCAAGCTCACCCACGATATGTTTGGTTTTGTTAGTATAATTTTGATTATTTTACGTTGTATAATATTTTATTTACATCCTAGACGAATTTTTATCAGCCAGCTTAGTGACGTACTAAAGAAAGGCGATATTAAGAGTACGAGTTCGTAGCCGAAGAGTAGAAGTCTGAGAGGTTTGTTTATTTATTTATTAATTTATTTATTTGTTCGTAATTTTAGAACCCACGAGTATAACCGAGTTTACAAAACTACCGATTTTGGCATGTAAGTAATAATTATGTAAAATCCAAACACTAAAAATTACAAAGTTGATTTAATAAAATTTCCAACCGTGTCGAAATTAATCGGATCAAAACAACGACTTACAAAATATTAGCTTTAATTTTCACTAAGGCACTTTTATATTTTAATAATTTATTTTTTTTTTTGGAAGAAAGACAGAACGAAACAGACGCTTCACCGAATGTCGTGTTATCAATGCTAATTATAATAATAAGGTGTTCAGAATTGCAGACCTATAAACAATATGCACGAAGAAGATGAGGCGATAGTTAGAGAGTATGTCTTCAAAACACCTCTGTCTAACAAATATCTTAAAGTTTTTCTGCGCATTACTTTGCTTTTTCAGTTAGACGATCTTTAAGGAATCTACAAGTAAGTGCGTTGATTTGTACCTTGCAGATGCATGCTAATTGTTTTGCACACATTTATATTTGAGCATTATTAAACCTTATTTTTATAGTAGAAGGCAGCTTCCGACCAAACGGCACATCTGAACATGTAACCATCAGTACCCATCAACATTGACAACCATGAAGAGTTCATGAAATGTTCTTTTTGCATTTGACACCCTCATTATTAGGGAAGGTATTGAGCTATTTAACATCACTCTACGACCTTTAGGAGCCAAGCAAGAAGGAAAAGAATGTTAAGCGAGACGGATGTAACGCCGCGCGCGAGCGATGCAAAGTGACCGCAGGAAAATGTAGCTAAAAATATATATTCCAGAGTACTCTGATCCTTATGAAATAGGTAATCTGATTTCGTTTGAACTAAACAGCGCGGCGACCGAGACCGGGGCACAGCTACTCGTAACCTTTTATAAAAGTGTACATGCATTTACTTTTTCACATTTGAACTGAACTTGACTGAATTGAACATGATTCGAAAAATTTCATCGATAGAAAACCTAATAATACACCATCACAGAAGACAGGCGTGAAGTTTAAGTGAGGTGCCGGAGGCCCAATTTCCTCTTCCCTTTCCCATTCTTTCCTAATAAGGATAGGATGGGAAGGGGAAGAGGATTGGACGGGGAGGGTATGAATGGGAGAAGGAAATATCCTTTTCCAGTCTATCCCCTCTGTTCTTTAAAGATAAGCAACGCATCTGCGACCATTTGCTTGTTGCAGATGCCCATGGGTAGCGGTCACTTAACATCAGGTGACCCCCCTTGTTCGTTTCCCACCTAATCCCATAAAAAAATATATTGTAAGATTTTTATCATTAATCAAGACATTCAATCTGTATTTGTTATCGTGCTAAATTCATTTATTTGTTTTACAGACGATCTTGACTGACGTTCGTAACATAAATCAATCTTCTAAGAAAAAAGGAAACAGGTTTCGAAGTATGTAGTTTATGATGTAATCGTCCTTATAAAAAGTTTTGATTAAAAACCAAACTACGTACACTATATATTTAAGAAATCATTTTTTTACAGTTGAAGGAAGTTCAAACGAGCAAACACTCCATATGAAGTGACCGCTACCCATAGATATCTGCAACAAGATAATGAGTTGCAAATGCATTGCCTTTAATGGACCTTTTCCTCACCATCCCCGCCCCCGGCAAATCCTCTTCCTCTTCTTTTCCTTCTTAGAAAAGGATAGGAAGAGGAAAAGGACTGGAAGGATTACGCCTCAGGCACTTACACGTCAGGCGAAATGCAGAAATATTTCTACTTCACGCCTGACTTCTGTGAGGCCGTGATATTTCACGGGTCGAAGCGGCCCATTCGGGCAACAGATGTTTGTTGTTGTTGTTTTAAGTTGTTGTAAGCGGAATCAAATAACAAAAACTTTCAAGGAAGAAAATAAGATACGAATGCGGGCGCACCAGCTGACAATAGCTAGTATTGAATAAGATTTCGGTTGCGTACATTACGGGCGTATTGGCACAGTAGCAAGCGATATTTTTAAATGCATTTAAAGTGTTTAACGACATTCATTAAGAGAGCGCGTGCGTTGCACGAGGATCTTTGCTGTATTTAATCTAAGAGCAAAACGTTGTGAAAGTGCAAGTTAAAAAGACGCTAACGAATCTCATCGATACATTTCAATGAGGACGGTCTACGCGCCTCGGTTGTTTTATTAACTCTTTTTAATCTAAAGACCCATTCACAATATTTGGCGCTGGTTTTAAATCGAGTCTTAATCAAATAGTAGCATCTAATGACTGATTAATTGCTAATTCAAACACAAGTTTATACATAGATTACTAGAGCGTAATGTGTTTATGGAAATTATACAAAACTAAGGGCAGCGCCGCCTATAACTTGAGCACTATAACATACGGCATGGGTCCGACGACGTTACAGCGGCGTACTTGCAAATAAAAATACAAAAAATCATAGTGTTTGAACAGTCACAATGTTTTTGTAAAACTTATAACAGACATTGTGGCACTAATATTGTTAAAATACTTGAAAAAAACTTATATTCATTAAGTAGTGAGTGACATAAAAACTTATCTGGTAATTTAATTATATTTGAAATCAAAATGTTCACTATAATCCATATATAAAGATATTTATTGTTATCTACGTATTTCTAAAGGACTTAAGAATAGACAAAAAATATCATACAAACGCAAGCCGCTATCTGGATACATTAGTAAACTACCTTCATAAGACGGGCTGCTGGCGCCGAGCAAAACGCACCTTTGATGTGAACGGGGCCTTATGTCTCAGTACATCTATATACAGTTGAATAAACAAAAGCAGATCGACGAGAAACAAATTATTCAGTGCGCGAATGGTTCCGATCGCGCGTCGACGGGCCTCCTAAGAAATTAGATATTTTTATACCTACAATTTTTTATTTATTTTTATTATATTTTTTAACTACTAATATGGTATTTTAAATTGTGAATTATTTAAATCAGTGAATCCTGTGAGATGAAGAAGTTCCATACATTATTTCCTGAAGGCAGTAAATTGAATCAGATACTATGTGCAATTTTAAGTGAGTTCTTTTTAAAATATCTGCTTTTAAATTTTGAATTGTTAATATTTTTTAAAATTTTTCAAGGTCTATTTATTTATGCGTGTTTGAATGTCACGTGGTTTCTAGTTATAATGTTATTCTGCAATTTTTTTCTTTAAAGACGTAGTCTTAGCTCAGTATCGGGGTTTTTTGGAAGGATATTTAAACAAATGTGTACTACATAAATATGGATGCAATAATATTAGATATGCTTGTGTTGAATTCAGGTCACTACTCAATTTGCAATTCTAATATCACAAAACAAAGACATACAAAGTTCTCGTATGGAGACCATTTATTCTGTCAGGAGTACGAGGAGGGGAGCCCGACCACAGAGGAAAGAGAAACCGTAGTAAGCACGGCTCAAGAATATGGATTAATATAGATTTGTATAATTAAAAAGCTGAAACTGATGGACCTACCAGACCATAAAAATACTTATGTATTAACTTGGAATGTCGAATGACCCGTTGTTCACATAAGCCAATACAAGGAAGACTCTTGTATACGATAAAAGGGATAGGGAAAGAGTATTAGCTCTGTGGCATTGCACCTCCTAGGAGATATTTATACTGTTCCTGCAGTTTTAGTTGGTAAATGCCTCATAATCACGCCTTTGACTTAATAAATACGTGGACATTTGAATTATTTTCATATTTTGTCGACCGCAAACGTAAGTCTGCATATGAAGTTCGTACAATCTATGGTCTCGGATACTCCGATATAGAATAATTAAAATTGTCTCCGATGAATTGATTTTGGTAGAACGATCAATCTACATAGTACTCGTATTATTATCTCTGCATACTTCACTACATGTTAACTGGTTTAAATGACAAATATGTATATGAAATATAGAATTCACAGTGGTAACATTCAAACACATCCAAAAAATAAGTTACTTTAAAACGTGGATAAACAAGATAATGCTTTATTATCTATTTTCTTGCTTAAATTTAGTATTTTCAAATAGATTTAATGTTTTCTAGGAATGCGTGCTCTCGTTTAATGTGCGCACGTTCGTTTTGTTTGTAATTTGAAATATTAAAAATAAATATTTAACATTATTTAAAACAACAATGTCGTGGTAAATTAGCACTTAAATAGTAATTAACAACTTTATGGTATTTAGAAAAATTTATTGTTTTAAAGCCTTTCGTAGTGCCAGTAAGACAAGACCGTGGTTTGAATAATACTTATTTTTGTATTCTCTTATAGCTTACACTGTGAGGCAATGTAAACTCTTCGTCAGTCATTTTAGTTATCGACGTAAATCTGAAACTTGATGAATATTTTAAATAACAGAAACTTACGAGTTTCTATCATTTAAAATATTAATCTCTTAGGACTTATAACTAACAGTAGGTAGAAAAATAATCCGTTTTCATACAGATTATTGAGGCCTAGATAGCACGACCGACCCTTGTGGCAATGAATGGGGAGGCCTACGTTCAGGGGACGAAGATCGGCTGAGACGACGACGATGTAAGAACTTTTGGATCCTTTAGGCAACATGTCTAGGACTTGCGGCAAATGGGTTAATGCAATCGATATGATGGGTATGACTGGTTAAATTAAACTATCTACCGCAGATCTTAGGGTAAAGGTTATGAAAAACAAAAATGTATTTTACAACCACGGGATCGTCAAGGTATTTTCACTTTTTAATACGATATAATAATGATGGTAGACATATTGATCTAGACTACCTTAATGGGTAGACTTGAGACATCGAGAGCTTTGCTAACTCTTTACGTGTGCCTTCAGGTTACCCTAATCCTCGTTAAAAGATAATTTACCTTAAACGATCTCGAAGGGACCGCCATTGCTTAAACCTCCATTTAACTCCGTTCTTGGATTGAAATCTTGTTATTGTTTACAACAAATCTCCTTCAAACTTTTTCGATGAGAACGTTTTAAATAATTCAATTGTTTTACGTCACCTCACCAGCTATTAAAATTGATTGCCGACGCGTGACGTCTGAGACACATTTTACAATTCATTTGTTACATATTGACTGCGAAGAATTATAACGACCGTAGGACTATTGAGATTTAAATGCGATTGAAAATAAAGACTCCAACAATAGCTTAGTTCAGATTTATGTCCGAATGAATGCGTTTTAAAACTTGTAAAATGACGGTCGAAAATTTAGCACTTTTTCTTATAAAACCAGTGGAAGATCCCGTAACTACAACATCTGTTGCACGAATGGGCCGGCTCGACCGGTGAAATACCACTACCTCACAGAAGACAGGCGTGAAGTACAAGTCTTTCTACGTTTCGTCTGATGAATGAGGTGCCGGAGGCCTAAATGCTAGTCCTTTTCCTCTTCCTATATTCTAATAACGAAAGGATGGCAAGGGATTTGACGGAGGAGGGGATGGTTAGAAAGAGGAAATATCCTTTTTCTATTAATCCCCTCCTCTGTCCATTAAAGGTAGGCAACGCATCTGCAACTTATTAGTTTGTTGCAGATGCCTATGGGTAACGGTCACTTATCGGGTGTACCGCTATCTCGTTTGCCACCTTCTACTATAAAAAAAAATAATAATAATACTCGTAGGTACAGTGAATTCTTACTTACATCTTACCATGATAAAACATCGATGCAACATCGCGTTTGCGTTTGTCGTGTCATTGTATAGGTTGTCTCAATACGAGTGCACTTTTTAATTTAAAAAAACAAGTCTTATGGAGCTACTTGTGATATTTTTATCGTTTTAAAAAGTAGTGTCCAGATATGCTGCATATGCAAACATAAGTAAGCTGAATCTTGTACGGGCAAAGGTGGAAGTGTTTCGTCAAAATTCGCTGAATAATACTTCGAGAAATTTTAAGTTGATGGCGAATTGTTTTCGGGTTTTCGGCGTCGCTCTCGTTTACAGCGACGATGTATTCAAGAGACCGACCGGCACATGGACGCAAAGTAGACCGCCCATAAGTCAATCCAGATTCAACAAACAAATTGTTGACACATTAGGTGCACCATCTGGCGTACATTTCGCGACGTTTACCAGCGGTCTCCGCGTAACATCCTTACTTTTGGTTGGTGTTCACAGTGATAACGCGTTCTTATTTAATGTGCCGGTGTATTTTTAATAATTGGAACAATCATAGAAGACACCTGTTAAATATCAGAGCTGTCACAAATACAAAAAAGCCTCAATATTTAAATTATTCCTTCTTTTTGAGACACCTATATATATAAAGGTAGACAATCTACATAAAGGATACGAGCGATAGCTCGATATTATAGTCTTCCAAATACAGTTAATGTCAGCTTATAGCTGACTTGACCGTAGGGATAGAGTTAAGAACTTTTTTTGAATTCACATTCTTTCACTGAAAATTTAATTGTTCATAACTTTTAGGGTATTTGATTTATTAATGAACAGAATGCCTAAGTTCGTGCAGAGCTAAAGTTATCCGTAAATAAAAATATCAATTAATAAACAATGTTACGATAAAATCGACTTTCTTAGAATTAAATTTTTAACTTGGCGCTCGGCCACGTCAATATTCGGAATAACCGTAGATGCTTCTCCAAGTCTATCTGCACGATCGTGTTATTTCCCCGTCACTGAACCGTAGTTTTTCTTTATTTAAATTTTAGTACAATCGACAAGTCTACCGGATGTCGGTGTTCAGACCGGTTCGGTGGTGCACATGATGTCTCTCAATCACGTTATTCAAATAAGTTGACATTAATCTAACATTCTTTTATAATGGATTACATTTGACGTAGATATTATTTAAATAAAATTAAAGAATTCATTTAAACACGTTTAACAGACATAGAACTTTATAGATCAAGTTTTTGCGCCGCAAATCGAGATCATTGTAAAAAAATTATTAAATTTGCCAAAACAAAGTATGAGTATCGGCAACTTTATAGTAAAGAATCTGGATCCCATCTTATATCATTAGTAGACGAGATTTTTTTGTATTATATCGAACTTGTTTTTTATTCAATGACAAAATGTTAAGAAAACTGTATATAGATTTAACTTTTACATTTTGTCCAGTACAGGCACGGAGCAATCAAAAATCAATGAAGTACTTTTTTAAAGATAGTTTGCACTGGCAACGCTTGTTTTCTTTTCTTCATATTTTAAAAATGTGTCGATTCCTTTTTTTCCTATTGTGTGTAATTCAATAAAACTAGGTTAACATTATATAATATATTATAATATGATTTATTTAGACAAAACTACTCCAACAGCTTTCTTCATACCTACGTACTTATTGTTTTTTAAGAATCCTTATAAATTTCAAATCTATTTGCTTCAATATTCATTCTTTTTTAGGTTTGTTGGAAGGAAACTCGATTTTATAGATTTTCTGGTTAGGGCCAAGAAGAAATAGATTTTATGCACATTTAGGAAATTTTGCACCTTCATGTCAATCCTACCGAGGTTGTCGTCTTTATCGAACATTTGCTGGTGGTATATCCTCAAATCAAAGAATATACGATGGCGATGCGCTATAAAGAACTTCGCATTTTAATTATTATTAGACAAAGATGAGATGAGAAATGTTCAGATGTAAATTCCGAAAGCGGGAAAAAACGTTCGAGTGTAGAACGCGTAGTTCAAGCTCTAGTGACTTGGTGCTTGGGTTCTTGAGGTGCTTGGAACTGATAGGGTGCGGAAACCGGATGATGACACGTAGTATAAGACAGAAGGCGGGGTCTATTAACCAGTCGTAGTTTTATGTAGACTAATAAATTATCATAATCATCGATAGACATCTGAAACCTTGTCACAAGTTGCCAGGATACGCCAAAGATTACACTATCCGAATCGCATTTACCATAATATTTAACATAACTTTTATTCTATTGTTCGCAGTAAATTTTCCGGTATTCGTGTACGGCGCCAGCATCGGCTGGATGTCGCCCATGACCCTGCTGCTACAATCAAAGGACTCGCCGAAAGGAGTTCCCTTAACTGAAGCAGAAGTATGTACATCATATATGATGCCATGTGTGAATGGTCTATCTCCAGCGGTATTTCCAATCGAATACGACTTAATCTCCTTCAAGAAACGAGCGTGCTCCTTCCGTAAAGGCCGTCAACCATTGCCAACACATCTGCAGTTCCTCTGGTGTCGCAAATGATAATGGGCGTTAGTGATCACTTAATAATACGCACTTATAGTAGTGAATTATGACGACCTTGGAACATGTTATTTTTAATTTTACAATGACAACTAGACGAAAATACATTTTTGGCACTTTAACAATTTAAAGTTTACTGTAGACAAACTTTTAAGAAGTTTATTTGTTAATCAATTTTGGCGTCACGCAGCGACAGCAAATGTTACGTGAATGGACCGACTGGACCAGGGAAATACCACGACTTCTACGTACGTTATCCGTGCAGCGTATGATGTTATTGAATACATCTTTCCTCTCGCTCTTCGGTAATCTGTGGGAGTAATTACGTGAATAGGGACGGAAATGTGTGACAGGAAGCCGGGGAAGCGCGCGCAATTTGATTTGACCAATGAGCGCGCGCGGTGCTAGAGTTGGCCGTAAGATGGTACCTACCGATTTTCCGAAAGATTGAAATATAATAAAAATGTTTCTTATTACCAAGGTGAGATGTCAGATGTAACACATCACATGCGACTACTGTAAGGCTCGCTCGTTTGTTTATAATTCTACGTTTTGACTGATGAGTTAGATATTCAGAGATGATGGAAGAGGGATTACTCTTGCATCATGTTGTCGCCTTTCCTCAGGTTCCTCCTTTTTACGACAACTAAGTCTAGACACGTATCAGCAATTATTTTCCTTGTTGCAGTTGTATATAGACGCAGTTTTCACTAATTATCAGTTGAACTTTCTCATTTTGTTTTTAACCAGAAATAACCAGTTAAAACCGGAACTGCGATTATTAAGCAACGGCATAAATAGGTCAAAATCTAGAACGACCAAGGAATCTCAGATATAAAAATATTTTTTTTGATTGTTGAACTAATTTTACCAGGTATCATGGATGGCCGCCGCAGCATATTTAGTGTGTATTCCGGCAGATATCCTGATGGCGTATGCGGGAGATAAACTAGGAAGAAAGTTGTCAATACTTTTTATATCAGCAGTAAGCGCTGTAAGTAATGAACTACAAAATATTTAGTGTTGATCTCTGGGTATAACTTGATAGTTTTTTCTGTAATTAGAAAATAGCTGACGTGATCGAATCCTTGCTGTTTATTTACAATCATAGCAAAAATATCATCAATATATTTACAAAGCATTGCGTAAAATATTTTTCATAAACTGTTTAAAACTAGTCATAATTCGCCCGTTTTGCTGAGCGTTGAAAAAAAAATAACATTACAAAAAAGCATACAAAATTAAATCTGAAAGAATGAAAAGGATCAATAAAATTTAAAAAAATAGCCTATAACCTACTCCTAGCTAACCTACGGACGAATCGACGAACGAACGCGTCCACTGGTCCTAGTCTCGTGTTGAAACGTACAGTAGTTTTCACGTGATTGATGCACAGAAAAAAGCATTTTCATCATATTATCACGAAAAATGAAAAATTAAACATAGCCGCCATAGCACATACTTTTTAAATAAATCGGGCTAAGGACGCGGTGTTCCCACATTTAAACCTTACGTTATTATCATATTTAAGTAATATAATAGACAATTAAAAGTAAAATACTTGTCGTATTTGAATATCTAAACCATTTACTAATTCTTTATCAAAGTGTCTACATAAATGTATTCTTAATATCTTTCCGAGAAAGTTATTTATTTTATGTTTTTCAGGCAAGTTGGGTTCTATTACTGGTGTCAATAGAAACATGGGCTCTAATTCTATCAAGAGCACTAGTGGGCATTACCATGGCTGGAGCCTACGTGACCTGCCCTATTTACACCAAGGAGATCAGCGATAACCATATACGAGGCACTCTGGGATGCTTAGTGAGTATCATCTTTGTATTTTGCGTTGCCCTCGTAGTTTCAGGCTTCAGCAACCACGTAGTAAAAAATGTCATTACAGTTTACCTTTCTCTATGTCTAAACGTGATCAACCCTAATCGATTGTTTCACTACAAACTCTATAGAAGGAGAAATTAATGTTTTAGGTCAATAACAATAAAGAATTCAGACTAAAAAGTTATCAACACATATTGTACAATTTATTTCATGCATGCAAAGTATGGAGGCCATAGATTTATGTACTTCCAGATATCGTGTTCCATACAAATTCAACGTTCAAAAATGAAACTCGATTTTCTACTTTATTTGTGTAAAAATATTTCTGATAATTAATTAATTACTTGTGAAATGTTCTTGCAATTCTCTTTCCTCGAGGCTTATAAGATTTCAGCACAAACCCTTTTTTTTAATTACAAACACGGATACTTAATTCGTACGGCGGGAAACGCCTGACTGCCGAATTTTCGATGATTCCACTTTAAACGCCCCGATTAGGTACCTGGCGGTATGTAATGGCAGATATAAACTATAATATTTTTCTAGGTAATATTATTTCACACGACGGGCAACCTGTTCCTGTACGTGATCGGTGACATCCTGAGCTACAGGACCATCCTGTGGGTGTGTCTCGCGCTGCCCGCATTTCATATCGTCCTCTTCCTGGTGATGCCGGAATCGCCTTCATACTTGGTCAAGAAAGGTAACGACGAGGTAAACATTTTATAAATTACTAACGTTGATATTCCTACGGCTATGAATAAAGTGCCATGGAATTATAATCCTTGCCTTTTTGAAGTCTAGAATTTTTCTTCATGTTTCATATCTTTTTCTATTTCCATTGTCAGGGATCTAAGTTTATTAGTAACAGCTTAAAGGGTCTTATTATGTTCCCAAAAAGTAACCACTATAGAATTCTGCTAGTTTAGTCACTTTAAGGCAATAACTACATTTAATATAGGGAACAGTGCGAGATATCCTTACCGCAAAGATTGCCTAAAAGATTAATGATGTTACCTAATTACAGGAGGCAGTCAGAGTTCTAGCTTGGTTACACTGCAGAAGAGTCGACGATGCCAAAATACAAGAAGAATTAGATATCATAAAGAGAGAGCAGAAGAACGATGAAGAAAGTAGCAAGTTTTTACTCAAAGCAATACGTGAGTCATTTTAATATTTTACCCCATTTGAATCATCTAGGTCATTGCTTCAATTCACTTCAACATTGGCAAGTGAATACAATAGATTGACGTGTGCCTATATCATTGGAAATGTAATAATTGCATATATTAAAATTAAATAGATATGTAGTAAAATTTCTCTTATTTGCTCAAATCTAATAGCAATTTCTTAAGAAAAATACCTTCTCCTAAATTTGTCTAGTTTCGATATTTCTCTAATCACGTAATTATTTATAGGCTCAAAAGATAAGCAAAGATGCTTATCTTTTAAG
>DWTW01000754.1:0-14694 GCA_018246275.1 Papilio slateri | reverse complement strand
ACCCTAACCCATTAGGCTATTGGCGCTCAAAATATTAACTAAAAACTTTTAACAAATTGGTAGTTTTTTTTTTAATTAAATGGTTTTACTGAAAAGAAAAATATTAATAATATATAACGTTTGTGTACTAAAAGTTAAAAATAATAACGTAGGTACACCGCCCTCATTAATCTAGGGCTTTGACCAATATCAAGAGTTCACTAAAAATCGTGAAATAAACAAAATTTTTAACAAAAACAAACCGACTTCAAAAACAAAAAATGCACTAAAAAGCGAATTTAGACAATAAACACAATTAGAAATAAAAATACTTCTTTGCAATATAAAATAAGAATGATTTTACGCAATTAAAAATAAGAATAATTTTACACAATTAATAATAAAAATAAATTCTTAATTTTTATTTTTGGAGTCGGTATCAAGGAAATACAAATATATGAGAATGCCTAAAGAAAACTATTAATATTACAAATGAATTTAATATGAAAATACCTATCTATCACCTTAGTACACTAAAATAGACATCTCACTTTTAACTAGTTACAGACCTACCTAGACTGACACCGACTCGAAGATAAAAATTAAGGATTTATTTTTATGTTTAATTGTGTAAAATTATTCTTATTTCTGATTGATTTCTGATTGATCAAATCATTCTTATTTTTAATTACGTAAAAGTATTCTTGTGCATTTTTTGTTATTGAAGTCGGTTTGTTTTTGTTAAAAATTTTGTTTATATACATATTGTTTTAAAATTTATTCGGTTTATAGTACGCGAAAAATAGTATATACACCCAGCGAAGTGACCAGCATTTATAAGTAGGTGGTTTTGGTTTTTTGATCATGTTGAAATATTAAGAAAACCAGCTGTGGATGGAGCTTTGCTCTGCATTGTGATCTTTTTTTCGCAGAAGGTGGAAAACGAGCAAGCGGTTCACCCGATATTAAGTGACCGGTGCCGATAGGCATCTGCAACAAGGTAATAAGTTGCAAATATGTTGCCTACTTTTAATGTACAGAGAAGGGAGTATAGATGAGAATGGTTGTATAAACACAAAAGATCCGAAAGTAGGATTGTAACATTAAAATTCATTGTCAGATACAATCCTTTTTGCTGAATAATAAGCAACGCTAAATAAGTTTCGACGCGGATTCCAATTCCATTTTGATCGTACAGTGTTTACCACTCTCTCTAATAATAGAAGGTTAGAATATGTCAGACAGCCATCTACTTACATATCTACATTGTGGATATCAAGCATTAAATACTTAATATTTGATATCCACAATGTATATTTTTTATATAGTTCATGTTGCCAGCAAATCTATTCGTTGCCTTGCGTAAAGGCGCGTGCGAAATTTTCCAATAAATCTGCTCTGCAAATATTGATCGCGAGGAACGCTGCTTATCTTCGATCGACATAATCCATTAACGTTCGCCAGCGCCACGACCGGCTTCTTTGCTATCAGCAATCAGATCAAATAAAAATCACAATTGGAAATTATTTTATGCTTAATTTTTTTTTACATCAACGCGTGTTTCACGCGATATATTATTCAAATGAAGGCTTTTTTTTAATTTCCAGTTGGAGCTTTGTCACTAAATTATGACATTTGAATTGATCTTCCCTACAAAGCATGTTCATGTTTTTATAGATACAATCGGTTATCGGCGCACGTAATAATCCGTGTGTACTATGATCTCATATGATACATTAACTTTTTGTTAACTAAGCTATAAGGTACTAACTTAAAGTTGTGTTGTTCCCGTGTCCCCAGTCTGCTCTAGAAGAACTGACTACACTTTAGACTAATTGTCTTGTCTGAATTCATTTCTTAAGCAAATACTAAATGGCCCCAGGATCTTCGTATCACCTAAATAAATTGATTTGAATATAACTCTTCCACAGCGATTATCAATCCCATTCAACCTTCCAATTACTACTCATTGCGATCGATAATATTGACAGCATCGTTTACATTCTTTACGTTACTTTACAATATTAATATCTATATTTTTTGAGAAAAAACGATTTCAAACATACAACAAATAAGGACAATGTCAAAAACCGTATGAATTTGGTCAGTGATGTGCATGCGCCCGCAGTTGTCATACGATAGGTCCGCCACGAACGTCACCTAATTACTAACTATTACGTTAAGCCGTTTTTGAGAATAAGCGAGACTAACGAACAGCAATTAATTTTTATATAGATTATGTAAATAGTACATATTACAGCCAGCCTTTGTTTCGTTTTTGGTCATGACATATATTTTGTAATGACGAAGTCTCAAGAGATATTGCCCGAAATAGAACGAGCAATTATCGTTAGATCAACAGACTTTTTCCCAGAAAAAGTAAAGGTAATACGGGACAAACATTTGGTAGATCGTCTGAGTTTTTTCTATCTTGTGTATCATTAAAGGAAGTAGCAAAACCTGACTGTTGCCTGTTGTAATAATAATCCACAGGCCTCGGGCTCGTAACTCGATTAGCTTAATGCATATCTATATTAAAATAATCCGGAGATTCAAAACTAAGAGACACACAAAGCTCTCGTTACGTATTTTTATTTGTAACTAGCGGCCCGCCCCGGCTACCGGTATTTAACAAAAATGAAACCGGGACGGGCCGCTAATTTTAACATAAAAAGTAGTTATTGTGTAATTTTTTTTTAATGGAACATGGTTGCAAACGTGCGAGCTGGTCACCTGTTGTTAAGTGACTGCTGCCCATAGCCATCAGCAACAAGCAAATGAGTCGCAGATGCGTTGCCTATCTTTAATGGACAGAAGGGATAAACAGGAAACAGGATATTTCCTCCCCCTATTCATACCCTCCCGTCCAATCCTCTTCACCTTCCCATCCTATCCTTGTTAGGAAAGAATGGGAAGGGGATGAATGGACTGAAATTGGGCTTCCGGCACCTCACTCATCAGACGAAACGCAGAAGCATACTTCTACTTCACGCCTGTCTTCTGTGAGGTTCTATAGTTTCACATTCCCATTTGGAAATAAGATTAAATATAAGTATATCTATTTGGACATCTGTCTGTCTGGACACGATGAACACAAAAACCACTGATTGAATTTTCAAACGTTTCACAAATAGAAAAAGTGACTCATGGTCAAGGTTTAGGTTATGTACCTTTCCATTTACCTTACCTTTGCCATTCATTAAGGTTTTGTGTAAATTAGGTGGAATATGACAATGTTTCTTGAAGAAAATATAATAGGCTGGTACGATACTATGACAAAAAAATATAGGCAGCCATTGTGGAGTGACGTTAGATGTGAAAACTTAAAAATAAAAAATAACAGTAATTTATTTTTTTAGATTTAGTATCAAAATATTACTTCTGAGACTTTCTATTTAAAGAGATTGTAGAAAAGAATTGTTAAAGCCGGATCATTTTCTTTTTATAACAACGAGTTGTCAATTGCTCTGGCATTCGGTCGCACACATCTGTATATATGTCACGGGCGTGTCATGAGCGTGATGGTTTCAGTGCCTTTTACCCATCACAAAAGTGCCAAAGTGCCTAAAGAAGTTTTCACTTCAAAAATTTGTCGTATTTGGTTTGTACCCAGGCGAAACCGGGCGGGTAGCTAGTTGTTTATATATGCATGAGAAATTTATGTAAGAGAAGGCTTTAGCTTGTTACAATCTCCTGCCGACACGATTTAGGTCACTGCAGATAAGCTACTTGAAAGGTTCACCTTGAAAGTACTTGCATAATTCCTATATGTAAAACAAAGTAGATTGTTTTACTGTTCATATTAATTGTTAAAAAATTATCAAAATATTGCGTACGAAAGACAATGTCACCGTAAAAACATTCCGTTATACGTACAAATTTAACTTGCGTTCCGTTTTGATCTGACGAATTTGTTAATTCAAATTATATTGTTTAATATGTTTTTCAATAACTTCCCTTTAAGTTATATTTTAACGACCGCTCTTTTATATCTCCGAATAATTATATTTTTAAAATAAAATGTTGTTCTCCTTTTAATTTTGAGGTGTATACAAAGGTTGTTTGCGTGTAACGAAGCCTTTTACTGTCATAGCTCGTCATATGAAAGTCCGAACATAAGTTTAACATACCAACAGCGAATAAAACAGTTTGAGTCAGCTTATCGAAGTCGAAATTATATAAAAGTTCCAATAAACTTGAAATATTACTTCTGATACTTTACAAATCGTAATTTAACGTAAAAGGTCTCGACAAAATGCAAACAGAGAATAGTTATTTCATTTTCGATGGATTAGAATCAAAGCAATCGAAGCAATAGTACAATGTTATATTCTAACAGAGCACAGTACTACGAGGAGGTAAAAGTGAAGTGGTTGAATTATTGCAGCTGTTACAAACATGCTACCGATAAAAGCCGTTTTAGTTTGTCATTTTACATACGTCCTGGAATTATACGAGTAACACAGCTGGGTACAATAGGGTCGATTGAACTGGGTACGGTGCAGAGGAATAAAAAATTATTTGAATCTAGGACACCTAGCGGTTGAAAGGTACGGTACGGTCACGATATGTTTGTGGTCTTTAAAAAAAAAGAGAAAAGAAGAGAGAGGAAATCATATCTTATTCAGTAGTAAAGGCGTAAAATCAAATTTTAATTAAATATTCAATATCATCATAATAAATGATAGGTGTATTATATGTCACCAACAGATTGTGCACTTCCTCGGTTTATAATCGGACTATACTAATAAAATGTCAGCAAATTCTGAACGGATGGATCCATTGACAATTTGACTTATCGTGGTTAACGCCAGAAAAATATTTTTTCTTTGATAAACATTTTTATTAACACATTTTTTTAAGATATAATTTAAAACATAACTATCATGTCCAAACTAACGAACCTAACCTACAATTGTCTTCTAATCTAACTTAATCGTTAAGGTTAATATAAAATAACGCAAGCAAAATATTAGTTTACAATTTGTCGTTTTGACTTTGACAGTGACAGACACTGATGACTGTCAAAGTCAAAACGACACATTGTCAACTGTCAAACTGTCGTCAAATTGTGAATAATTCGTTCTGTTCACAATTTGCTGGCAGTTTAATAATGTGCATAGTCCGATTATAAACTGACGAAGCTCACGATTGATCGGTAACATATGCATATTTTGCATGTTGCATTATGTAAATCTGTATTATATTAGTTTACATATAAATACACATACACGGATGTATTCGTGCAAATGTGTGGCAATACACTATGTATCTATTTATTTTACTAGATTACTAGATAGTATTGTATAATAATATACATAAGTATTTTAAATTGGGGTAATTTAGTGGTATATGTAGTATTTGACGTAACAGGGTTTACAACAAGTTAACTGATAAGGTATCTGCGACGTTAACTGCACTGTACTTGATTGAAGAAGTTATAGCTGCTTGAAAATCTTGAAAAGATTTATTAGAAAAGATTGAGTCATAGGTAGAATATTTATAGACCGGCTTTATGATTGGTTATAGTTAGGAGTTATAGTAACATGCGTGTGAAGTAACTAACAAACAGATTGTGTATCCGAAATGTTCAGGACCTAATAATCTGTAATATCAACAAATACGCTCCATTTTAACTATCAATCTCCAAACATATGCCACATTTGACTAAATCATTTCTTTCCAAATGCCCACGCGCTTAAAAAAGTTCAAAGGACTTCAAATTTCGAACATCTAAATACATGGACAAAACGAATGGTTCACATTTGTCTCCCTGCGTGCGACGCCACGTTTATTTATTTAAAAAAGGTATACATTTTTAAATTTTAAAAAAAGAAGCCCCGTCCGTTTTGTTTCTCTTTCGCTTGCCCGCGCTTTGAGATAAAACGATCAACTCCGTATGTCTGTTCTTTTCTAAAACTTAGTACGGAAGAGGGACGTCGATATTCAAATTGTTTTTTTTTCTCGACGGCCAGTTATGAGAGCTGTCTTTGGAAGGGATCATAAAGAATTTAAAAATGATATTACTAAGACATCGCTGGATATTTTGGATGTTTACTTTGATACTGTGGCCATAGTTTGTTTTTTATTGGGCTCTCTCTCATAGAGCAGTAGGATTTAAGAATTTCTTTGATACATCCGGGTGTCCAAGGGACAGGACAGCAAGCTGTGGCGAGATAATGATCTGGTTTTATTGAATAAAAAACATTTTCTCGATCGTATCTCTTAATCTTGTTTAAAATGAGGAATGGCGGGATTTTATGTGACTTTTAAAATGTAAGCCCGAACTAAAAAAAAACAATAATGCTTTTAAGTTACGAACAAAGTACTGAATATATTTCGCTTGTAAACGACATGACGAAGAAAATTTATTATGATGCGAATTTTAAATTAGTACCCCAAATGATCGTTATATTGACGATTTACTGAAGTAAAACTTACAATTTTAAAACCATAAATACTGACCATAAGTCCACCATCTGATTTCATATTTTTTTAAACGAATATTTTCAAAAATTACAAAATTGCGATTATTACAAAAAAAATCACACTAGTCATCCTGATGGCACCTGCAAGATCGGTTCATAAATGGCCTAACAAATTATTAAATTATCTTAGTTTTGCTTTTTTAATTCAGTCAATCACTGTAGTTTAAGCGCCAATAGCCTAATGGTCAAGGGTGTGAAAAAGAATTCGAACCCACCAACCAACCAAGGGTGTGGACTACCACACCCTTGGTCGTGGGTTCGAATCCGCCATTTGACTACTGTCGTGAACCATATCCCATAGCCAACAGTACAAGCTTAAGTTTAGTTGGAATGGTTAAAGAAATATTAGTAAATTATAAAACTTCTAATATTTTTAAAAACAAAAAGTTTATGTGTTTTTTTATATAAAAGAAGGGGCAAACGAGGACGCGCGGGAACACAAAGTGATCATCGCCGCCCATGGACATCTGCAACACCAGGAGATCTGCAGATGCGTTGCCGGCTTTTAAATGTAGTAAGTATAATTATTTAAAAGTGAAGTACGGAATAGATATTAGTCTTTATTATATGGAAAATTTACGACCTTTAGGACTAAGTTAGAATTCGTTGAACCGTACCATTTTATGAAAAATAATATTTAGAAAATCATAAACATTAAAGTTGTACACGGTGGCAAAGTATTTCGACACGTTGATGTCAACTTTTTTCCCTTATCATACGTTAATCTGCAACAGCTCACAGTAGTTGCAGATGATTTACAGAACGTTGTCAGTTCGTTTTACTCTCTTACATATCGTTCTCGTCTGCACATTTTACACTTTTTTTGTATAAGACCCTCGTCGCAATTGATACGCTACAAAACGATTGGGTCGAAAGAAAAACGACAACACTCACGGAGCGCACGAAAAATATGATATAGCTGTAAAAAGTTAAACTCCATTTTAAGAAATGAAAAGTCTAAACAATAACTTTAAGGGCTAAAGGCATTATTTTAAGGAAGGCATCGCTTTCCGACGATATACTTTGTTGAGATTTTAATGCACAATTGAATGTATGTAAATTCACTTAAAATATTTTTTTATATGTCTATATTAAGACAGAATCAACATTTTCGAAATAGATGCGCTAAAATCTATGCTTGCATCTTCATAATTGGATTGTGTTCAAAACACTAACTTTGAAGTAATTAAGCAAACAATATATTTATTTTGCTTGACAAAAGGTGGCAAATGAGCAAGCGACTCACTACATATTAAGCGACAAAAGAATGCACGCACAGGGGGCGCAGATGCGTTGCCAGCCCTTATATAAAAAGAAAAAGGGAGTAGAGAAGGAACGGGAATAAAGCCTGCGGCACCTCACTTATTAGGAGAAATGCAGAAGTTTGGTACATTGCACATGACGTGCGGTTTTGGTGAGCACGTCCTTTGCGCGTTATCAGCGTGTGTAAGCAGATTGTATGCGTACAGACGGTCGGTACAAACGCAAATGGAACGCGTATCAAACGCGCGTTTATATCGGTATAAACGCACTTAGAACGCGTTTCAAATATCCGAGGAAACAGAGAAGAGGGATGAGGAGAGGTTGCGCACGCGCCTTCTTTATCTGCGCGTTTGTAGTGATACAAGCGCGAGGATCGTGTGCAAAGGTCACAACGCGTTAACGGTTCTTCGTTCGCTAGGCGTCTAAATTGCGTTCAACGCGCGTCGTCAGCTTGCAAAACGAATACGCGCGCAAGTCCCTAACATTACTTAATACATCTACTTCACGCCGGCATTCTCTGAGGTCCTGGTACTTTTGCGGTCGGGTCCTACCATTCGTACAACAGTTGCTATTGCCGCTGCCTTTGGTATTATTTTTCAGAGTCTTGGTTTTGATGTTTTGTTGTATACCCATATTGCTTGGACTTCCTTTGTGACCAATGTGTGCAAAAGGCGTGTGTACTTTTACACTTAGACTTATTAAACATTACATTTAATTTAATTACTTGTCTACCTACTGGGAACTGAGGATACTGGGAATATATAAACGTTTTTTTTCGATTATGTAATAAACGACATAAAAATATTTTATTAAAATAAATAAATAAAATCAAAAAACTTTGTACTGTACGGGAGCTCCGCGCCAAAATCCATGCAAGGAAGGCGGGGGGCGAAAAGATGGGATATAATTTAACCAGGTTAGAATTTACGGCGTGGTACCCACAGTGATGTGCGCAACTTTGAAAAGAAAAACCATATGTATTTAAATAAATAGTTAATTACCATTCTCAAAAAAAAAACGACTATAGACTTATTTTAGAACTTCATACGTTGTTCAGGTTTTCCTCCTCTCCACACTAACATTTGTTTAACTCAATACGTAATCAATCAAATTCAATCAATAAATTTACTACCTATAATTTACTGTCCGCACCCTTAACCTAATGGTTAAGGGTGCGGACTACCGACCATAAGGCCGTGGGTTCGAATCCTCCATTCGACTATTGTTGTGAACCATATCCTAGCACAAGCTAAGGCTTTTATTTCGAAAATCTGTTAATAATTTCAACCCAAAAAAAATCGGTAGTTTTTCATCTTTGTACGTTATATTATATATATATACTTTTTATTGGTTATATTTGAGATAGGCCCAAAATATAGCTGATTTTCGGTGTGGGCACGTTCTGAAACTACGACTAGAACAATAGTAGAACCACCGGTGTCAGTAACTATTGTATGATTGGTCCGGTTCAACCTACGAACCGAAACCGAACCAGGTCGAACCAGGCCATGGTGTCGCAGAATTAAAAGAATTAGAAACCAGACGTGAGTGAGGTACTGCAGGCGTCTTTCCCTTCCCTTTATCTTCCCTCCTTACCCCCTCTTCTCTTTTTGCCTAGAAGAAGGCTGGCTGTTGGGTAGCAGTGGTCCCATAAATTCGATCGCCGCTTGTTAGTTTGTCATCAACCACAAAACAAAAAAGAACTTATTTTGAAAGACAAATATTTCCCTTCGTGTAGTCCACCCCTTACTAAAGAATGCAAAACGATTACCTGTCTTGTATTCAATGCAAACATTTTTGTACTTTTAATATTATCATTGAGGCAGCCATCTTTATTGCCTCTGTTTGACTTATGTGCGCGACGCTGAGGCGGATTTTTTTTATTTAATTAATAATCGCAACCCGACATTGTCATTTCTGACGGATTTGAGATACGATTAAAGTTTATTTATAATTATTATCATTTCGATCATGATGTCCAAAATCAATTTGGCTGGCAATTTAGCAGAATATTTTGCTTAGCTACGGACAGTTATATTAAACCGGAGTGGACCGCCTTTCACGAGTCGTATCTGGCAGGTTCGAGTCTAGTGTGAATTGTTTAAAACGGATTTGTAATTACTTAAGAATGTTGATAAGAACAAATCTCCGCGCCCATAGTCTATTCTAAGATAAGGTACTTCATCGCTATAAATACATTTAATTGATTGTATAAATATTACAATAGGAACACGTTTTATGAAACTATGGTATGACAAATGTTAATAATCCAATGTCTTAGGGTACAAGCTGCAGAATGTGGGGTCGCGGGTTCGAACCCGTAATTCGACTATTATGATGAACCATCTCCTAGCACATGCTGCAGCGTAAAAAGGTTAAAAACAATGTCTGTGAATTACTTACACCGTTATAACTTTTAATATTAAACACGAAAATTTAAGTTTGCTTCATACGTTTTCACGCCTTGATGCAATCGATCATTATGAAATTTTGCACACAGTGTCAGAGGCTAAGAAAGGCATATTTCCTGAAAAAAAAACTAAAGAATTAAGGATATCAATGTAAGTGAAGGCGCGGGTAAAAGCTAATTTTCTAATATTTAAAAAAATTGCAAGCGACTTGTGTTTTTTTTATAGAAGAAGATGGCAAACGAGCAAGTGGTTCCCCTGATATCGAATGATCCTACCCATAGGCACCTGCAGCAAATAATGAGTTGCAGATGCGTCAACTTCTCTTCCCCTTACCATCCTTTCCTTACTAGAATAGGCTGGGAAGGGGAAGAGGACCAGAATTAGAGCTCCGGCACTTCACTCATCAGACGGAACTCAGAGGTTCATATACCCTTACAAATAATGTTATTTCAATACTTTGGTATTGGTAATTTGGTATCCTCTTTTGTGTCTCTAATAAATCAATATATTTAAATGTCGAAATGAACAAAATTTCTTATTGCCAGCATACCCATACTTTATAATTTAAAACGATATAAAATTGATTTTATGATATACAAAGGTGCCTAAATTTTGTTTAGATTAACACAATTGCAATTTGTTCCGCGTCCTGCTGTTAATATGAAAAATTTTATATAAAAACTTATAAACTTCTTATAAATTTGCGTTCTCCGCCCACGTGTAATATGTTCGCTAAATAAAGGTGCGCCTTTCAAAAAAATATAATATCTCTGTACATATACAATACATTATTTACATAAGTACCGTAACTGTTTATGATCTAAGAAGCGTTAAAGCATTTTTGACCCGTTTAGGTTCTCACACTATGCTCAGAGCATTAGTAGTGGTTGTAACATGAATGGGCTGGCACGACTGAGCAAAGATCACGACCTCACAGAACGCAAGCGTGAAGTGCAGATGTTTATACTTCTGAGTTTTAATGAGAAAAGTCCCACAGACCCAGTCCTTCCTTCTCCCCCTTTTTCCCTATCCAAAGGTTGGTATAACAGGCATGGGTACGTAACATCACTTAACGAGCAACCGGGTCACCGGATGGATTTGTGCACCGCTTCTGATCAAAATCTGTGACTATCAAGACTTACGTATGTGTTGCCAGGCTTTTCGTTGGTGTGCGTATGTCACCGATGGATAGAGAATTTCATGAGTTTGTAATCGGACTAGGCATGTTATAAACTGACGGCACATCGTCATGTATCGTGTCAAACGCAACAAACCTATTGTTTCTTCGATAAACATCTTTTTAAGATGTTATTTTTTATGTAACTATTATAACTAACTATTCAGCCTAACGACCTTAACCTAAAAATGCTAATGCCCAATCTCCATTCTAACTTAAACTTTATATCAGTTTACGATTCGATGATTTGACTTTTACAAATGATTAGTGTCGAGACATGAAATCACAAATTGTGATTGATTTGTTTACTTAATAATTTGCTGGTAGTTCATATAATGCCTGGTCTCACTCACAACTGAGTTCACAATCGATAGGTGACATGTATAAGGAGAAGAAGAGGTGGCAGGGCCTGCGGCACCTGTCACCAGATGAAACGCGGAAGCATACGCATGCCCCCGCGCCTCTTGCACGGCCCTGTCTGCCTATTCATGCAAGAGCTGCTCTTGGCAAACCACTGTTAAAAAGTTAGCACTTACAAAATATTTCAATCAATTTTTTTTAATTGTCACGTGTTAAATTATATAGTCAATATGAAAGTAATTTTTCGGCAAGTTCATTCTGTCTGCATTATAATTAACATATTTATTCGGCTTATTTACATCGAGGTTTGTTTATTTGCCATATTAACCTTTAAGGTATATTTTAATGCTTTGATAAATTTCATATTATTTTTGTGTTGTGTTTTATATTTGGAGAACAATGCCTTGACAGTTCAGATCTTATTTATATTCATTCCGGACGACATTTCCTTTAAGAAACATGCCATTATACAAATAAGTTTTAAAATGTAAACAAAAACCGACCTTATTTCTGCTATTTTAATAGTTTCAAAATGGCGCACTGTAGACAAATAATGTTTTTTTTTCTTACCCGAACGAAGACTAGAAAAGATCTAATCTTCCTTCGGCCAGTAATCGAACTGAGACACATATAGCATATGCCTAGCCGCTTGGCTTCGAGATCGCACCAAATATAAATAATGCAATAAATTAGTCACAATCCATATCCAACTAGCATTATAAAATTCTTTTTCTTTTTAATGCTTACAAAATATTTTAAAGACAAATTCTACTTTCATACGAATGCAGTAAAGTTTATTTTTGAAAGTCATTTAAAAGCATAGGACATATTTCTGCAATCGGGTCATAAAAATATATGTGCATATGCGGGTCCCACATTGTGGGGAAACCCTCCATCATGTTTAGATTTTGTGGACATACGAAATAAATATATAATTCTAATTAAATAGTATTAGAGTACAATTGTGAATTTTTATATAGACATTTATCAATAGTAACAATAAACAAAAATGAAACCTAAAATGTATTCCATGTATTTTTGCAAGTTCCAAGAGCTAAATATAATTCGCCGACGAAATAGGTGCGAATTAGGCATTTGAGACTATGATGGCTTCTTAAACAAAACAGCACAGCATTGTATTTGCGACGGCTGCAATGCGTTTTAAAGAGGATGGCA
This sequence comes from Papilio slateri, assembly GCA_018246275.1. NCBI lineage: Eukaryota > Metazoa > Arthropoda > Insecta > Lepidoptera > Papilionidae > Papilio > Papilio slateri. The sequence continues at coordinate 1,840 of DWTW01000754.1, read as the reverse complement.
TTAATATATTAATCATAGATTTATTATATATGATAGAGGTTATAAAATGCCCGCTATTTCATGACAATTCCACCAGTGATGTGTGGCGCAAGTCAACACGACAGACATCCAAATTACATCAACAACACAACTTTACGATTTTCGTGTAACTTCTTACATCACACAATTGCCTTATGGAACGATCTGTCTTTAATGGTATTTTCAAACCAATGTGACATAAACCAAAATGTCCTTCAAGAGGACAGCGTATTTCATCCTAAAGGGCCGATAACGCATTTGCAGTTCCTCTGCTATTGTGCATGTTCAATGGTCACAACTTAATATTAGGCGACCCGTTGTTCGTTCACAAAACGATGAATAGTTCAACAATAACATAAAGATGCATTTTATTAAAATATTAACCTCGTGGTCCGCCTACAGATCGTGCGTTACAATAACATATGGCGGCCCATAAAGTGGGCGAATGCGGCATGTTTGCGGTCACCGCTTTGTTACACCTGACCTCACGCACTTGTTGATGCATTAATATTAAATTTTAAACAGGCGCCAATGCTATCTCAATTTAGAAGCGTTGAAAAATAATTCTGCGGTTGGAGTAATAAAGCGATTTTATTGTTAAAAAGGAACTGAAAAAACAGTAGCCCTCATTTCAGATGGACAGATGATCTCGTAAAGGCGGCGGAACTCGTAATATGGATGTGGAAAACGAAGATTCACGTATGATTGAAGGTCTGTTGTAGCAGTGGACTTATACAGGTTGATGGTTATTATTAAAAAAGCTACCGACCCTTCAACGGTATGGGAGAACAGATTATTTGAGACAGAAATTATGCCTTGTACAACGCGCCGTGTCAATTTAATCAGCCCCCCTGATCTCTAAGCCATGCGGTTGTGGTTGTCATGTATAATATATGTAAAGCGATGATAATAATTTTCCTAATCTTAAGAAATCTCGCTTACGTAAGGTTTATCGGAGCTGAAGTTATTGCTTTGCGGAATACCGGTATAACGGGATGCCATTCCTTTATGTTCAAGTCCCTAAAAATTTTCTATTCTTCTTATTGTTGTAAGTTAAAACAAAAGATAAGTATAAAAACTTATCTTTTTTTTATAAATCCTGTTAATAATTTCTCGAGCCTCGTTCGCAGATTGTTAAAATGCATTGTTTCCTGTAATAGAAAGTCACTTCTAGATAAAGGTTTATTTGCCGTTATTAAAATGAGATGGATTCAGAAGTGTCTAAAGATGGTGTAAATACCTGATTTGCTTTGATTTGTGATTGATCTGAGTGACTCAATCAAAAACAGGTATCAAGTTTCAACAAGTCAATCAAAAAACTGAAAAAAAAAACTATTGAATTCAAGATAACTAGGAAACAATACTCCATTGTGTTCAAATTCTGTGTTTAGTCTTCTGTCTAAATGTTAATATTATAAAGATAAAAGATTGTTTGTTCGGGATAAACACAAACACTACTGGACCGATCTTAAAAACTCTTTAACCAAACAAAAGCTCAGAATTATCATCATAGGATATAAATTGTTTTTATTTGTCTATCTATCTATCCGAGCAAAACCAAGGCGTTTTGGTACTATACAATAAAATAAAAATGCAATCTAAATACAAATAAATATAAACTATAGGAAATGGATAAACGATATCATGAAATATATAAACTTAATGAGGTGCAATCACATTCCTTCGGTAGGGAAAACGAAGAGGGCTGGGAGTTAGGAAGGTGGATAGTTAAAATATTATCTAAGGTCGTACAACTTTAGATGATGCGACCATGTTTCTAGAATTAGAGATGAAGATATCGATATAAACAACGAGAACACAA
>DWTW01000753.1:0-14698 GCA_018246275.1 Papilio slateri | reverse complement strand
TTTAATGTCATTACTTTTACTACCCAAAGTAACACCCAAACATTTCTCTTATAATAATTCTTCGTTTATTTTCAATGCGCCCTTTGAAATCCTTGGTGCAAAGAAATAAGAAAACACACTTATTGCTAACGCTTCCGTACTGCCTTACTAGTTATATTATAATTTAGAGGGAGCATTTCGACTATTCTGAGCGCCTTCGTTTTCTATTTTTATCACACCGTACTTCAAAAATATCACACAATTAATCTTTATCAATTGTATTAAAGTGAAATGTGCAAATATCAATAAGAATAATCATACATGTAATACATTTGAGTAAAAATGTTTTTAATATCTATTATATTTTAAATACAATATGTACATTATTACTACAATATATACTACATTGAATGGCTTAAAGAAACCAGAATAATAAACCTAATCTAAATAATACTTACATCTTATAACTATCAGACGCTAGATGAGTAACTATTTACTCCAACTTTTATACCACAAGTCTAAGAAAGCTCTAGTGTATAAAGTCATCGTCGTAGTCGTCGTTACAGCCGATATTCGTCCACTGCTAGATGTAGGCCTCCCCCATTGATTTCCACAAAGATCCCTGCCGCCCACTTCCAGTGGGCTCCTTGACCAGATCCGTCCGTCGTGTGTAAGGCGGACCTACACTACGAAAGTAGACGATATAAATGTCAAATTTAATCCTAATTTTGCAGGTGTCTATTGCTAACTCTAACACTGGAAAGAATAGAAAAATAGTATGGAATATGTATAAAGTACCCTCTTTAATAGTTTATTGGATTTTCGGCTACCCTACACTTCCCACAAGAAAAACAGTTATAGGCTACTCGGTAATATTCTGTTTATTAACGACAATAACCTAGATCTGATCTATAACTTAAAGTAGACGGATCAGTCTACTTTAATAAGTTTTTAGTTACAAAATGAATGAAATACGTATAATGAGAACTTGATTTTTGTACACATAACATTTTATAATAAAAACTAAAAGCTAGTAGATTCAAAAAAATATATACAGTTTTAAATACTTAAAATAAATATTGTCCCTGTAAAACAAATCGATAATCAGTATAATCTTAAACAAAGGCTTTGTCTTGGAAAGCAATCAATTAATTACAAACAACTGTTATATGTATTAAACTATCCTACAATTTATAATAAGTCTGTTTAACACTTTTAATAAATCGAGAACACTGGTAACCAATTTCGCTAACTTTATTATAGTTTAATTTCAAATTAAAAAGTACTCCGGGCCGACGTAGGAGCCGCATTTGGGGAAATCAGGCGGGGCTTGAACAAAGTCGCTTTCGTCGCCAACTTTCAACACGAAGTCAAGACCTCTCGTCCAATGAGCTGATCTTTCGTCCCTCATCATCCAGTACCCAGGGTTATTAGCTTCGAATCGTAAAGCCACCACGCCGAATTTCGGTATCACTATCGTGTCTTTGACGACAGGGTCAACTAGGTTCGCAGAAGTGAATAATGACCCTTCCTCGTGCATCAGTTTGATTTGATTTTTATCGACACTGGTATTGAACTCACGTATACCAACCACGTAGAAACTGTAGCCGTGAAGGTGGAATATGTGATCAGATTCGCCACCTGCAAACAAAAAGAAAAATATACCTTCAACAATAAATAATATCGAAAACATACTAGTGTAGTTAGTCAGTAAATATAACATTACCAAGGTTTTTTAAGCAAATAATAATTTCTGATCTCCAAGTTTTTAATGTTAATCTTGATAATCAATCAAATCTAAAATTCATTCAATTTAAAACATTATATGTAAAGCCAGACACAGCAAACGTATCAAGTTTGGCCAGGGATTGGGTTGCACCGATTTCTGATTCGCTGAACCAATACCATGCAGTCTAAATTTAACTATTCTTGATGAACGTATTAATACTTCTGTATGTTATGCGAACTCAAACTTGGTAAATGAAAAATTGTCTTAAAATATAACTTTAAATTAAATCATACTAGTACTTTTCATGTTAACAGACTAAATAAAAAAAGGCAAAGAGTACTCAGGGTACTGGCTAATTTCGCCCAAATTGTTAATAATTACTTCTTACTTTTTTAATTTCAAATTATTGTCAAAAATGTTTTACAGTGTAGGCAGAGGATATAGTACATGAACATGAATCAATCAATTTACTAATAAAATATATTCGCTCTTTACTTTTATTAATATATATAATTTTTTATCATGTTTTGTTTACTTATACAGTTTTTATGTTTTTGCGTATTTTGAAATTCTGCTAATCTCTTTTATTCTAAAGTGAACTAATGCTTTCCTAAATTTTAATATACAAATAGTTTCAATAAAACTATTGCAATGACTTAATATACGATAAGATCGTCATTATTTTGCCGGCTTCGCAAATATTTCACTCGAAGGGCCTACTGGGATTTGCACGTAATGTTACACAAGTATTACGACAGACCACGAAAACTTATTGCGTAATTGTATCTGATGCCGAAATCTATTATATTATTATATTTATGTAAGACTAATTTACGTTCGCTACTTATGTAGTGGCCGTGCGAGATTCGTGGAAGCTCGAATGTTTTTTTATATAACAGATTTTATCGATGGTACAGCTGTGTCTCGGGCATCCATGAATTAGTTTTAACGGGTCGAAGATTTTTCTAGGATATTTGTTATCTTTTTAAATTGCCTATTAAAACATACACTAATTTTTTTTTACTTGTACAGTAAAAATAAGCTCATAAAAGTTGTTGGTGTCCAGGTGAGTAAATAATTGTGCGAAATAATAAAACATATTTAATGTAGAACTGCTAGCTCAAGATAAATCAACTTGTGGGGGAGACAATTCACACCACCTGGTGACGTAACTCTCTTTGTCAATGCCATCATTAGCATAACCAGCCAGCGACCAGTCGCTGCCATTGTTCAGCTCCGTCGTTAGCATACCCCCATATGAGTTATACCCCCGTGAGTTATTAGGCTTCCGCGTATATTAGAAGACGTACAGATGTGACCCCTTTTGGTTATTTAGGCATTAACTAATGTATATCGCAATATTTGAACATACTGGCTTCTATCTTAATCATTCTGATTGCCAGATCTTCAGTACATTCTGGAATACCGCACGTGAGGAGGTGTGACATGACGTTATAATACACGCATTCTTCATGTCTTAATTACTTTAACAGTCAAGAATTTTCCGCACAAAACAAGTATTGTGGTACACCAGCATTGTTCCCATAACTATGGCTGTGAAGAAAGAAAAATACAAAAAAAAATGCTAAAGAGTTGAAACACCATTCTTAAATAAGATTACGTCGTATGTTTAGTACGAACTAGTCCGATAAATTAAAAATTTTAGAAAATAGCCTCATCACTCATGGTGTACTTTAAATTTTTCTTTATCAACACTACCACACAGTTGTTTTATAATTAAGCCCAACAGCTCAACAGTACGTTCGCTAGGCCAAGTATAATTAAAATGTTTACTTTTAATCCATTAACGCTCCAATCCGGAATTTACAGAACAACGGAATGTACTCAAATCTATTATGCAATGCTCACATTGTTTGCGCTAATTAGCAAATGTTTGTACCAACTACAGCAGCGTACAGGTGTGCAAAGAGGTTACAGCTTAAATAAGTTGCGTAAGTTGACACACTACGGGGTCTTAGTATACTCTTGGTATACTAGTCGAAGTAGACAGTAAGAAATTTAAACCTGCACCTTAGTTTAGTTATATGTAAGTGGAATATATCTAGTACCGTAACAGGGAGTTCACACTGCTGAAAACATCGGCACAGAGGCAACAGATATTCGGCAGTGTAAACTCGCGGTAAGTTTTCGACCACAAAGATAAATTAAAATAAAATAAAGTACCTAAAATTGGAGGAGACAGCCACAGTAACAGGGAATTTTACTAACCGACGATCAAATGAAGACTGTGCGTTTTAAACGTTCAATGCAAAGCTATTTTCAAATGTCACGAAGCGACTACATAGGTAGGTTTTTTTTCTTGGCGGCAAACACACAAGCGGCTTACAGGATTTAGAAGAGAATAAGAAGGCCTGCGGCACCTCACTCGTGGCACGAAACACAATAGTGTAAATATACGTCCTCAACCATACCTCTAGGTACTTTCCCGGTCGAGCCAGCACATTTGTCCAATAGTGCAATGCTGGCTTTACCGCCTTTAAAAGTTTGAGTATTTTGTTTTGACTAACATGTATGTTTTGCCCTTAGCAGGTACCTATTTATTTGCCTCTCTCAATGAATGGTTGTTTGATAAGCTTGATAAGATGTTGGTAGATAAGCCAAAACCTTACTCGGTCTATTGTTTCGGTCGGATTAGTGTCGCTACTTAATCGTTTCCTAAATTAGTTAAGTTTTCCAAATTGCTACGTTCTTAATCGTATTAAAAGTAATTGCAGCTCCTGTTTTCGCATTGAAATGTTAAATTATCTTCTTCAAATTATCTTCAGCTTAAATTTTTGTTCTTTTCGGTAATTTAGAGTGCCTACGTAGTTTTAGGTGAAGGTCCACAATTACTGCGTGTTAAATGTCTAACTTCAATACCTAATCAATTTTAGTTTCTTTGTTGAAATATAAAATAAACGGACTCGCGTCCTATATTCCAATCGGTTTATAGAGAAAGTAATGAATATTGACGCTTCGCCCAGCTCAATAGCTCAAAACCTTCTCAGATAGAGGTAACTGCATCACGTTGTAAATTGTTGCCGCTAATTATTATCAAGTACAATAAACTAAACTAACTAAAAAAGTTGTTAACCTTATTTTTAACCAACTAAACCCAACTACCACTATTGCACCGATATAACAAAAACGGTTTAATATTCTCACTTATAGAACTTATCTTCTTTCTTACGACGAATTTTTGAAAAATGTCCAATAATAAAATGAAGCATCTTCGGATACTGTTCATTTTCCCCCGAGATACGGTTCCACAGAGACTATTCCCATTTATACATAAAAGATATTTTAATAATCCTAAATATTTAAAAATTCCGAAATAAATACATTTTTTTTTAATATTGAATTTCCTACCGTGTATTTATTATGGTTTCACAAAATAACCAAGTTTTCAATATGCTTACTTACGATTGATTTTTTATCGTTAAGATGTTAAAGTATTAAATCAAATGCAACTAAGGAATGATTTAATGACACGACTCTAAATCAATGGACGACTCTTATTTGATGAGATTATTTGATAAAATAGCTTGGAGTTAGTATTTGAGCGATAAATATACTATGATATAACACAAAAAGTAGTATAAAATATCATTGACCGAGTCTAAATGAAAAATAAATATTTAGTCGTTTTGTATAAAGGCAAAAAATATAGTGGTATCTCGTGCCAACAAGTGAATAAAAAGAAAAAAGAAGTCCCCAGTCTTTCAATAATACTCACATTGTGAGGGAAAAGTAAGCTCGATTATTGCTTTGTCCTCAGTATTTTTAAATTTCAGAGAACTGATTTGCGACACTCAATAAGTCACTAATGAGATACAATTTTTTTGTATACTATATATTGTCTCATCACTATAGGTTAAGCCGATTGACCTCTTGAACCACTGCGGTTAAGTGGCTTTTAAGGTACGTGATAAATACTTGTATTTATCTGCAAACAACAGGATAGCGGGTGAGAAGGTGAAAAGTTTTAAGGAAGGAAATTCAATAATTTTAAAAATAAATATAGATAATAAAAGGGACCGTAGAGGAGGTACAAGTGCGTCCGCGGTGAATGCGTAAAAGTACGGCTACATAACCCTGGAATTCAGTGATGCCTGTACTAAAATTATGTCTATAGACGCACTCTTCTCGGACTTGATCGTCTAGCAAAGTGATCGTGGAAGGACGGCAACTTGGCGTGATTCTGTATTGAAGTACCACTGCTGAAGTGGTACTAAGGGACGCTTTCCCTCCCGGGGCGTGCTTTAGTTCAGTACTGAGGAGCCCTGATGTTTTACGTCAGAGATCCCGAAGCCCCCTTCTAACGCACTCGAGGACGCCCATAGAGGGGTTCAAGTAAGTATTATCTTAGTTAACTCTATGATCCCCAGACGCAGAGTAGGTTTTTAAGATACTCGATATAATTGATATCTCTGTTTACACCACTTGGATTATGAGAGGTAAAAGGTCATATATGTATAAAAGGAATCGATTATAATTCGATCTCGACAAACGTGTAATGCCATTAAATCAATATTCACTTGTAATTCAACTCTTACAATAATTTATACTAAAGCTACTTTCTACTGGGAATATTCGTGCGATTTGAAATTGACCGCGGGGGAAATTGTGTAGTAATATTTTACAGTCTGTGCACGTAATTTAAAATTGTTTGAAACTTTAAATCAATATGGAATTAATACTAGATTATTATTTAATATTAGTGGAGCCACGTTAGAGTTAGGTAAACCTAGATTTTAGAATTAAAAAAGAAAGGCTAAAAGGATTAAAAGACTAAGTGAATAAAGTTTCATTTGCGCACTTTTCACCTACAATTTGTTTTAACTAGTTTGACGATCACGGCGGGGTCACGAGGGGCTGTTCCCCATGAGTTCTGTAAAGTACTCGAAACGTCGGGAACAAAAACTTTATATAAACGCAATAAAATATGTAAGATTAGTTTAATTTCTGTCTGTAGTATTCACGTAGAGAGGAAATCATTATAATTTTTTCCTGATATATTATTGTGCTCTTTTTTTAATTTACTATTTTGATAAGCTTAGCGTGCTATTGTTATAGTTTTTCAAAGTTTATCTCCGAAAACATACATAGTGAACGAAGAAATTTAATCTACTTTGGTACGCAACCATCAAACATTAAGTGGTCATAATCAATGTACTACCTTTATACACGTAGGGCTATAATCCTCTTATTCCATCCATCGATCTGGAAGTCCAATGAAAAAGGCTTCTCGAAATGTGCTTATTACTGGTACGTTTGTGGTAATGTGCTTTTTATTATTCATGACCGAAATATATCTTGTTATGATAAAATAAATCAAAAGAACTGACCGCATTTTGCTACCGCGTACATAAATACTTGTGTCGCAACCGGAGGAGTCATCGCGAGAAAGTTAATATTCAAGTACTCGAGACACAGTCGCTGCGATACACGAGCTTGCCAAAGGTCGTATGATAATTATACCTACGTAAAAACCTACATTATAGTAAATATATGTAGCACCACAACATCAATTCAGCGATGTTATTTCCTAGTCACGTCCCTTCCATACAAACTTTTGATTGCAATACCGTGAGTAGATTTTAAATCTTTTATTTCCTAATCTGGTAGAAGCTTCCCATTTAAACTTTATATTAGGTGATTCTTTTTCAGAACTTTTGCTTTTTCTTCTTCTACCTAATCTTACTCTAAACTTAATCTATTTTTTATATCCAGCTACCCACCCCAACTTTGCTAGGTTGCAGTGCATATAGGCTCACATTTTTTTTCTGTCATAATGTCGTACCAGAGCTATCTTCTTTAAAAATATCCCTACATTTCAGGCAATCTACTCAAAACTTAATGAATGTTCCTTATGAGACCGTCTGTTGGTGAAAACCGTATGAATATCAGTCCATCAGTTTTTGAGCATATCCAGTTCAGATAGACAGCCAGACTTAGCGAGGGCATTGCAATATGTAATGCTTCGACGAGTCATATAACAAGTCAAATAACATACAATAAGTAATAAAAACGAAAGGCATTCCCATCGCTCCGGCAGCTATTGCGACACCGAATGTGGACATTTTATGGTTAGAATTAACTTCGCAAAAGTTAAATTAACGATCCGGAATTATATTCTGTCATTTGTAACAACAATAAACCTATTTATTTCTTGTTGCTATTTTTAACAAATAATAAAGTTAGATGGTTGTTCATTCCATACCTAACTCTCACTTCCGTACAAGAAACGTGGCCAGAGTCACCGCATTGTGTGGCGCCGTCGCCCGCATCAAATTACCAAAAAATTGAATTGCTAAACGGCCGCTATACAAATATCCTAACTATTGTACCTAATTGTAAATGTGAATGTGACTTTAATAAGAGTGAGAAAAAACATCCCGAGGCTTAGATAAATATAATCAGTCGCCATGATAATGTATGACAATAACAACTTTTTGACCGTTTGTTACTGTCATGTTATACATTGCCATGGAAACCGATAACAACTTTTTGACATTCACCTATAAATGTCGTGTGTGATACACGAAATCGAATTACAAAAATTTAAAGGGAGGAAAATAAGAACCGAATGCGTGCGAAGCCGCGGGCAACATCTAGTACGCACATAAAGATGGATCAGCTAATCTTATATTATTACGAGCGGACCGTTAGTTTGCATGAACGTTCTCTCGCCTGCGCGGCGTTCAGGTACCGATTTTTAGTTATTCTTCATAAAATAAAAAAAAATCTCTTGGAACCCGCTGACAGCGCCACCGACCGGACCACCGAGTCCAATCTTAATCAACACCATCCCGGGAACCATTCAAACACACACACACACAAGTAATTTCACCATAATCGGTCCAGCCGTTTCAGAGGAGTTCAGTCTCAGACATTCGCACAGAAGAAATATATACAATTATCGATTTATAATTATTTTTTAATTATACGTACGGTTACACATGTGTTTTGTTTTCATAAGTAATGGGCAATAATTTTAAAAATAAAATTACAAAAAAACTAGCTGGAGGAGCTTGTTCACCTGTCTAAAACAATACCTGTAGGTCTATAATGATAATGCAGCTGTTTAAAAGTCAGTGATTATCTACCTATTCTCTACTAAAATTAAGTGTTTTAAAAATATCTAATTTTAAATTGTTGACTTTAAAATCTTGAAAATAAAATCAATGATATAACTATTGATAATAAAATGATACCCTGGATCTAATTTATTTTGTCTAATTAGTCTTTTTATTCATGAATCATTTTTAATCAATATTTTCTTACAGTTCCATTAATAGCTCCAATTAATATTTAACAATTATTGTTAACCTTGTAACAACAATAAACCTTGTGGATTGGAGGAGATGATTCCTCTAATCGTGAATTTGAATTCAATGATTGATAATTTGATAGTCATCATTTATTAATTAACAAAACTCATAATAATTATTACAATTTTACCGAAATACAACTTTTTATAAATCTTAAATTATCGAATATACAACAAGATAATTATCTTTAAATCAAATCAAGTATCTTAACGATCCTTCTTTTATTTTTACGTAAATTTAAGGAAATAATGTTGTAAAACAACCATACGGTGAACAACTCTTCGACAATAACTTAAGTATGTATGTATATTTATCAGTTAGAGTCTTTATATTGTTATTTTAAAATATACACACCGCACAAAGTCAACGGATATTTACAATGACTGAGGTGAACCTACTTACGAACCGGACGCCAGCACATTTGCCAATAGACTTAGGTACACAAGTCCTGTGCCGATGCGATTATTCACACCAACAGACATCTTTCGTCAGGTAAAGTGTTAGGAAAACACATATTGCATGGGACTTTCAAAGGAAAGCTGTCAATACTTTTATCTGTAAGACAAACAGCCCGTTTGCTGAAGTCTTTACAAACTAAAGTTTCTGTAATTTTCTATGATTCACAATTTCCAAAGTAGGTACTCTAGAAAATTAGCTATCGCGTCTCTACCATATTGGAATATCTAATATTCAAAAGATTTCATGTTCTATCAAATTGTTACAATGCAATATAGTTTATTGTTGTTTTATTTGTTTGGGATTTTTTACAATATTTTTAAATGGCGAAATAATAAACATTCGCGCAGTACAATAGGTTCCAAATCACGCATCCCTCATTCATGGTAAAGCCAAGTACCGTCTGTTGCAAATGCCATTGCATCAGTAGGCCTTGAGCTCAAAAAATGAGCACGAAATAAGTATTTACTTCGTTCGTATCAACCGACATTCGTCCATTGCTGGACGTAGGCCCCATTGATCGCTACAAAGAACGGTGCCCTACTGCCCTCATCCAGTGGACTCCTGCAGCCTTGACCGCATCGGTCTAGAATTATTATCATCGGGGTATTTATTTATGCCAGCATATTTAACCTGTTGAGAGATGGGTCCAAATAATTTAGTATACATACAGTATTTATCCTTACGCTAACGACTAAATGGCGTGTGTGTGGCTGTAACATGCTATCAATAATACTCTATAGATATTCCATAACAGCTGCACACATATTCCTGGATCATAATAAAGATAATACTTTTTTTATTTTTTATTTGTTGTAATCCCACATATACAGCGACAATTTATATGAAAATCACAACAATAAGTGACATCTCCCAAAGACACTTCAAGCTGTGTATGAACAAACATATTTTGCATTTATAAACACCTCAACAGCCTCGCAAGCCAGTTTAAATCCTTGCACGAGCTCTCCACGAAGCGCACAATCTACATAAAGTACTCTCTAGAAGGCGCACACACTCGTAAATTGGTAGAAGTAGCATATTAAATATTAAATAACTCCAATTTATCAAATTAGGAGTTATTTTAAGCTTTTTATTGTTTTTTTTTTATTTACAGAATGCTATCATGACTCTTAAACATCCAATAGTTAAGATAAACAAAAAAATATAAATTATCCTTTTACTGCAATAACGCAGGATACCAGATATATAACCAGCTACATGTTTTTAATCAGTCTATGATTAGTTTTCTTATGGAAGATAGATTTTTGCAAAAACTTGAAAAGTATAAAAAATGGGAGAATTTAAGAGACAAAAGTAGAAAGTATATAGATTACTGCAACAATATATAAATAAATGTTACTGTATTACACAAACACTGTATCACTATTCTAGTCTAGCATCGATTGACACAAACAGAATAATTAATATTAATCAACGTCACGTATTGTCCACAATTGTAAGATCTATTTGATTAAGCGCATAACCCGTGAATTCTGTAAGACGGACAGCTATAGCGTCCGATAGATATACGAAACTAAATACGCACTAGAAATGCGACCTCTAGAATTGTAAATGATTTAATCTAGAATAGTCAGCATATGAATTATTCATGAGGTCGTATAATTCATTACATTTTGATTATACGTAACATTCTATGACCTTATAAATAATTCATAAGCTGACCATTCAAGATTTTTTGTAACATAAATTCTATATTGTTTGTGTTACCTTGTAATATAATAACTTTTACCTAAATATAAAGCCGTCATGTGTTTATTACTGTTAGATTTTTGTCTACCGCACTTCTTTTTCTAATCTGTTACTACTACTACTATTCATAATATGTTAGCTCATGTGACATTTACATAACTATATTTTGAAAAACTAAAAATAAAATGTAAGGGAGCTAAAACTTTTAATTTTTTATATTTGTTGGCATTAATCTCATTAAATCTAAAAAAATATCAAGGTAAGGATATCAGGACAAAGTAATGAAAACTGTTTTGTCATCGATCGTTAGCAAATTTGTAAATTTTCACATTATCTGGAATCTGGAGGTAAAAATCTCTGACTGACTGTTCCGCTGGCAGGCCCCGTGATAGGCGCCAGTCTTTCCAAGTCTATATGCCGCCAAACTAGTTCATCCTATTATATGGATCTATACTCTTAAAGAAACAAGACAATAAAATGAAAATGTATAAACATTTCTTACCTTGGTCAAACATGATCAGCTCGACAGTTGATCGCAGGGGGATTTTTTTAACGTGAACACATTCGTCGTCGTTCGATCCGCGGGTACAGATCGCTTCGGGAGCCACGTCGCCACCCTGCGTCAGCAGCGGGGACGCCGGGTACGTGAAACGGAATCCATCGGTCTGGCCCCAGCTCTCTAAACACAGATGTAACATATGTAAGTATATTTTATGAAAGGAAAGAAAATATATTTTTTTAATATAGTATACAGGGTGGCCCGCATCGAGGCACCACATTTCGCGGGCTCTCTTTCCCGTTCAAACAAGAGCTTGTTGAAAAATCTTTACATACAGTTCAAATTCTTTTTAAAATAAAATGAAGTCTCCTTTAGGTAAAACTTCCTATCTACAATATTAAAGGTACTTCGCCTGGATGTGGCATCGCTGTGAGACATGCGGTATATAAACTATCCACGAGTCACAGATTTATTTTAAGTTCAAAAGGTCTAAATAGTAATAAATAACACTTAACCAAGTTGGAGTGAGATGTAATCAGTTATACCTATGTTAGTCACAATTTAAAGTGGTACGAATTGGTACTCCACGTCTTAAAGTGAGTACTATTGTATTTATTGCAGAAAAAATATCAAAACAAATATATATCACAAATATTATATGTAATTATATATTAATGAACTGGTTAATTTCCAATACTTAAAATAAATTGATAGACGATTAAGTTAGCAGTAATAAAAATAAATGAATAATGAATTTTCCTCTATTTTACGTTTTAAAATACATATATAGGTTATAAAATAAAGATTTATATGTGATAAATAAAATGTAAGCCAAAATTAAAGATTCACTTGGGTAAGTACGTAATGGCATCGTGAGATGCCACCATCATACATTCAAGTCTTTATTACGCAATTAAGCACAAATTATTAATATTCATGACTTGCGGTACGTCGCTGTGAATAAACCGCATCATACGTGTATTGAAAATGGGGTCACCATTCACGCCTTCACGAACGCTACAGATAACAAATATATCTAAGTACTTGGTCAAGCCATTCGGTAAAAAAATCACTTGAGAAGTATGGAGCTGCCTCATAGGAAATAAATGCTAAGAGCCAAGAAAGTGAAAGCAGTAAATATACAGGTAATTTTTAAAGATGTAGAGAAAAAGGCAATGTTTATTTTGACAAACGAGTGACTTAAATGTGAAATATAATAATATAATACAAAAAGGCAATTTAAGCAGAAGAGTTTTGACAAAACACCAGCTCTAACATGTTTTTATTATCCTAGGCCCAGCCAGTCAGGTGAAGATGGTCTAGCGGCTAGACCATCTTAGCTAGACTCTAGCCAGTTAACACACACACAGACGCTGATTTTATGAATTTACGCTTCAAAGATAAGATAGTAATAAACATTTTGATGATTTTTTTGATATTTTAGAGAATACTACTTGTATATTAGCCCTATTAAATTCGAAAAGTAGAAACCCCTTGGCTTAATAAATAATGTTAACGTAAGACGCGTCAGCCACAACATCGTAAATCCCCGGTCTCACACCACGTTGAAACGTAATTACTTTTGTACGGCGTTCATTAATTTAATATGTTATAACTTCAAGAGAAACGAGTGGCAATTAAATATTTGCTTACGTTCCGGCAAGTTTATTTAGCATACAAAAATATATTCTGAATTTACGACTAGCAATGTTCTAGACCTACAAAGTGTTTACAGAGGCTTCTATTTCTACTATTTCTGATTCATTTGTTATTATAAACGACCCCTAGCGGTTAAAGTATTATTAAGTGGATTTGATTCATTGCTAATTCAAAATGTGTTATTTACCTTTATTAATTGAACATCGAGATAGTTGAGAACATAGTACAAATACGAAGTTGATATATATGATACAGAATTCTATAGGTGTCTCGATAAGAATGAATTTTTTAAATTGTGTGACATTCTTTTCACGTGCAAGTAACGACTGATACTTAAAAGCTATTTCTGACTATTGAAAATGAAGCACTACACAAAAGAAGAACGAACGCGTTAACATAGTGAAAACCCATTACACAAATAAATATAGATTCGCGGAGACTGCTCGCACACTCCGTTTTTTTTTTTCGGTCAAGAAAGTGCACCTAATGGGTCAACAATTCGAAGTGTGGTCAAAAAATTGAAGAAACTGGGTCGATTATGGATCTATGGTCCGCACAGTGAAGTGAAGTGAATGCTCATTTTCGGAGAAATAAAACATCTTCACCGATGAAGTACATTTCCATCTGAATAACTTCTTAAATAAGTAAACACGATTATGAGGCTCAGAAAATATAAAACAGACAGAACCTGTAATCTGGCCATTAGGATCATACGATTTAACGTCGTGCGATTTTTCTTTGGGATTTTGTGAAATCTTGGGTCTATGGGGATAAAACCAGAAACAATTCCTGCGCTCATGACCGAGATTCAATGCGTCTTCGGTGAGATAAAGCCGTATCTGTCATAAGTTACCAAAATTTTAATAAGAAGAAAATAAGAATGGCCGGTGATCAGAGCCGCAGAGGTCGTACGTGTTTTATTTTTAAATGAAAAAGTGCTCTCTAATAAGAGCAATAGCCACTCCCGTCATAAGTGATCTTTAATTTGTAGTATAGAAGTGATTAATGTTTATAGACACGATGTGAAAGTTAAGAATAGCTAAATAAAAAGTTAAGATTTGGGGCTAACTCTCACGCAGTTGGTATAAAACAAAAAATAATAATAAGTATTTTAAAAATAAGCGACTGTAGAAAATTAAACTTATTTATTTATATTAATTCCAAACACTGGTCCATATACAATAATACCACTCACTTTACTTATACGTTCCGTTCCGTACTATTGAAATACAAGAAAAATCTTTTGAAATAAAACATTGAAGTTTAGAAACAAAAAAAAATAGGTTAAATAAAATGTCTAAACTAAAATTGTACTAAAAAGTTTTAAGC
>DWTW01000752.1:0-14699 GCA_018246275.1 Papilio slateri | reverse complement strand
CTTTTAGTACCCTTAGAGTCCTTAAAGGCATGTCTGATGAATTTGAAAATTTCGTAGTTTACCGTAGTATGTTTTGAGTCATAGCTGTAAGCATTTAAAAACATTATTCATGTAATGTGCCCTTGTTTCAGATAGTAATTATTTACTGGCCTGCGTGCGAGACGACACGATACAGTTAATAGATCTACGAATGAACACTATAGTGCGATCGTTCAGGTATTGTTAAATTCCGTTTTAACTTAAATTAAATCCATAAATCTGATCCATTTATTAATTGGGACATGTCATCGCGTTGCTGTAATTAAATCAATCAAAAGCGATTTGGGGAATATTGATTTATTTAGTCGATGAGGGACCGTTAATACTTAATTGATTATACATTTACTGTTGTTTATGATTGGTTCGAAAGATCACGTAACCTTTAAACCGTTCCCCAAAAAATTTAAATAAAACAAGTATAATTTCTTTCGCACCTTCCACGACTACTTTGTTTATTAATGTTTGATTTCAACTTGTGTAATAAATGGATGTTTTATTATGAGAAACAAGTATCTTTTGAAGGTCTAGGCTCGAATCTCAGCGGGCTTGTACAATTAACTATATGGAACGAATGAAATATAAACAGGATATACAGATATATAATTTACACTGCTTCTTGATAGTTTGGTTATAACTTAGGTGAAAAGGGGATGTTGATTGCTGTTTCTGTCAACCTATAGATTAGATTAAAATATTTTATACATTAAAATAGCACTACCATACTCTTCATGTGACGATCTAAAATAGGTCTCCAGGGCTTAAGCGGTGGTATTCCTCTATAATATTTATAACACTGACAGCAATCTCAGGAGGCTCTAGCGTTGTATTATCCACTCATGCTCATTTCCCTGCCTGTAGTCCTGTAAAGGTTTTGGCTACAGTTTTTGCGGCCGGCTGCCCTTGGCGCCAACCCTCATCGACTAAATGGTACTATCGATACAACCAACGTTAAAAGCTGATTATATCATGCAGTCGACTTCTAAAGCTAATAAATGAATGTATGGTTAGATTACAAAAAAATATAATAATTTAAACTAATTGTGATGTCACTTTCAGCCACGAGTCGTTCAAAGTTGGGTGCGACTGGTCGCGCGCGGCGTTCGGGCCTGGCGGTCGCCTGCTGGCTGTCGGCGCCGCCGATGGCTCCGTTTACGTATGGAACACGCACACAGGAAAACTAGAAGCGATATTAAAAGAGCATTCGTAAGTACGCAGAATTTCCTCGACACGACTAATGACGAGTAGGAGAATCTATGGTTGAGTAAATAGGCGCGTTTCACAACGCGAGGGAACGCCTACTCCACCTTAGGACAACTGCAAGCTCTAGACTAGCAGGCTATGACGCTTTGAAGTATGTAAAAAGTAGTAATGCATACTGACTTGCGGTATATCGTAACTTCTTATTTGGTGAAAGTCCGCAGTAAGTATAGCCTAGTGAAGGCCGCATGCATTATTACCATTTCTAAAAAAAATATCAATACAATACAAATAAGATTTCTATCTCTCACTTGTTACTTTAGGATACTTGTAAGTTCTAAAATGTCTTGGCCACTAAAATTTCTAAACCTAACTTGAGTTTGAGCTGTGACTATACGACGTTAGACCACCGTTCAGATGTTAAAAATAACATGAAATGTTAATTATAGTCTCTATTTTGCGAAAGGTATTCAAGCCGTGGGAGCACTTTGTTTATGTAATTAATACGTTCTCTTGAAATGTTTCACGTAAAAAGAATACTGTTTTACTTAACATGATATTTATCTAGATAACAGGTTAAGTCTATAAAATTACCCACGGTCAGAATTAATTGAATTGAAAACTGCGCAAAAAATGTGTACAGAACTAAATTCTTTTAATGTCTTTCTATATGAATGGACCCCTTTTTATCTCGAAATCGATCCATTAAGTCTACAAATCATTTATGTATTTTTTATAAAGACATTTCACTTCCCAATCATAATCGTTTTAAAAATCATTAATCAATTTATACGTACATACATTGTCAAACAGTAATCTCGAACTGCTATAGATCAAGTTCCGAATACAGACGGTGCTTTTTTATTCGCCATGATTAATATCTATGTGATAAAGTGTGTGATGTCAGTTTTGCCGCTTCTGTATTTTGGTATTCCTTATTTAAATCGAACGATCTTGTGTAACGGTTAGCGACACCGATAACTCCATGGGACATCACGAAACCTCCCGACGAACAATATGGTTCATTACTCATGCTTCAGCCTGGCTCTGACCCAGGCGACATCTAATAAAGTTTCAGTCACATTTCCGACCTTGAATTTAGAACTAAAATTGCCTGACTCGTTTAGTTTCCTCGTAACATTTCGTATGGACAATTGAAATCGTGAGGTCAACATTGGCTCGGGCCGTCTCACTATTGCAAATTTCTCTTTCCCACACGAAACGACTACTGCATATTTATTTATTTGGAAGCGAACGCGATCTCGCGACGGTTTCTGTTAATGTCGGCTACCCTGTACTTGAAAACAGACTTTGTCTTAACGCCGGAAGTTGAAAGTGAAATGTAAATAAATTCAACTCGTTTCGTATTTTTGAATCGAATCGAAAGACATTTAGAATAAAATTGATAAGTCCTTTGTTTTCAATGGGCTTTTGTTAAGTTGACAGGTGATTTTGCGAAATGCCTCTCTACATGGACCGCCATTGCATTGTATGCCGCCTTATTTCATAAACGTTATGGGCTCCCCACGCAGCCAATCTGAGAAACAATGTAAACAAAGGGAACCCAATTTTTAATATATAGCTTGATAACATGGATATAATCTCCTAATGAGTCCATTAACAAATAAGAGTTGAGTTTTAGCGACCAAGTCAAGTTTTTTAAATCCGAATTTTAAATGAAAAACTACATACAAGTGTTATGCCACAATCCCCCCTGATGTTATGTGGTAACATGACCGAACGATAGTACGCCCTAGTTAGTACGCATTAGCCTCCTCGCTCTTCTCTCGAATACAGGTAGATAGGAAATGTGATCGAGCAACTTGTTCCAATCCTTTGCTGCACTCATATGATTCCAAATGACTACCAAAAAAAAGTATATCAGTTTGTGGTCGTACCTTATCACGATAATATGGTCACGAGGTACTTTATACATATTATTTTATTAACTTAAATATGCTATAATCAAGCCACAAGTGTATATTTCAAATTGGTGCCGTGTAATCGTGACCCCAGACGCGTGTGTGGAATCGCTCAGTCACTTTATTGCTTAGCGCTGTCGAGTCTAATTCAATATTGAACAAACGTTAATACGGTTTTCTTACGTTTGCTTTCCGATATACCGTTCTATAATAAACTGCAGTTTTATCTTCTTCGTTGGTTAACTATTAACTTGGACGTAATTTCAAAATTAAATGCTTTTCACAATAAAGTTTGATTAGGCTTTTGCGCATATTTCCTTTATGATTTCCCTTTTAATGATTAGTGCTTTTTCTGTATTATAGGTAGACTATCTCCTATGTTAAAACAAATTGGTCGTTAATTTTATAGACGGATAATTGATTTTACACAAGTCTAGGGCATTTCCGACTCACAGATTTAGATTTTGTGTTCTTAGTTTAGTTTCTATTTAGATAAAAGCACTCACCCACAATCAGAGGAGGCAGGTAGAGGCACAACTTTCCATTTGGCACGATCCTAAAATACTCCCGTTTTTTTTTAAACATTAATACATTTACTCATTATACATTAATATAGAATTATTGATTAGATATATTAAGTCAAAAATAAACAAACACGTTAACGTATAAATATATAAATAATAGATATTGGTCATTACTCATCATTGACAAATAACTCATGATGCCGTTTGTTTCTTAATTGCTACTAAATAGTACCTATAAATACAAAAATATAATCAATTAACGCGTAAATAATTTATATTTAATCTTTTTTAATCATTACTTTTCATCTTTGTGTATCTTAATGATTCCTAGTAATCGAGCGCTTTCTCACAAGGTTGTTTGACGAAGCGCGCAAGGGACATTTCCGGCTAAGTACAATAGAGCGCTGATGTCGCGGACTGTCGCCCTCCTCAGAACGTTATCTGTGCGCCACGACTGACCGACACAGCGCGAGCCCCGCTAAGGGAATTACCATTCGCCACCACGACATGCACCCATAGCTGTCACTGCATACATCATGATTTATTACTCGAACAGGATAGGCTTGCCGATAAGCCTAATTCCCCTATCGTTAGATATCTACGGAACCTACGAGAAATTGCATGTAAATCTAATTGGTTTCAAACGTACAGACATCAAATTTAATTGCTATTAAAAAGCACCCATTGCCCGCGCCTTTATAAAGTGAACAACGATTTCTTATTCTCATTTCTCTATATTATGGTTAAGTACCTACTCGCGTGCAGTGCAATTACCTGGAGTCATTATACATAACGATTTCCGTACCCGAAGTGATTCATTCGGACGTTTACGAAGCAATTGTCTAATAAACCTTTCGAAAATCAGCTCGCAAATATAAAGGATGGACTATATAACGGTGGCCGCCGTAGCCGCTTTGATCGACTGATAATATTTACTATATTACAATATATTTCCGCTGATTACCCGTAATAAAAATCAAGGCACATGCTCCTTTCAATTTGTTTTGGCTGTTGTTAATGAAATATGATGTCAATAAAATCGATTCGTTGATTCAAGCTCCGTAAATATATACATCGTTTATAGAAATAATAGATGTCAACCAAATGAAAAGAGTTGTAACAAATCTTTTTAAATAGTATTATTTTTGAAAACCACCAGTACATTACTTATTACGTTTATTCAAAAGCAAGTATATTTCGAATGATACATTTTCATTTGTTACATATTTTATTATAAAGTAGAGAGTTTATAAATAAAGATGTAACATCGATCATGTACCATCTAGAAGGAATTACAACTTTAAGAAAATTAGGCTGAAACTTTTAGTGTTACACGTGCATAAGTAACGTATCAACCATAAATGTTTGAATATTATTGATAAAAACCAACTAATTAAAAGAACGGAAACATTATGCAGCGGAACGCCGCTACCAAAACGTAATATCAATAATCTTAGAAAAGTATTTATTTTGATCCGTATACTCGTTAACGGCCACGTAACATCCGACACATACATGCTGTTTCAAAATGCAATATGTCGCTACTGTTTCGTAATTTTAATATAATTCCAGATTGATTGGATACGTAATGAGCGTTATAATTTTTTTCTTCTTTAAAGTTAATTTGAGTCTAATTAGTTTAATTTAAAATTTGTTAAAAATTAACAACATAAATGATGTATACACCTTTAAAAGTATATCACTTAGGAAATAGCAAACTATTAATTATGTACATGTTCGATTGCGATTGTGATATGCTGGTGTGACTTTAAATAAATAAATAAATAACAAGCTAACGAGAAAGTTTCTTGAACACAATTTTATACTTTATCTGCAAACTAATTTATATGCTTGATTGTTTCTAATCAACTTCTACAAGAGCTCACATGACTGTTATTTTCTGGACACTTACATGATTTTTTACGGTACAAAATTTATATCGCGTACTCCAGTCGATTGTGGATAAACTGATAACCCATATACTTGAGAAGTCCACTGTTGACCAGAAATCGACCTTGAAGTTTAGTCGAAAGTCATCTCTTTTCACTAATACGTGTTGGGAACCACAATAGGTTTTCTTCTTTTTCCTAACGGACAGGTTTGCCACCCGCAATATATCTTACACGCATGTCTTCTGTTTGCAAGAATATTTCGATGATGCTGTATAACTTTAAGCTTAACAGCAATAGGTCTATGTGAGTACATGGAATCCATCAACTAGAGTTCCCTATTATCTGCTGTTTACTGCTTCTGTACATTCAATATCGGAAGATCTATTAATACAGAATATAAATTGTTTTTTTTTGTGATAGAACATCGTCTTTAAATTTCAATCAATATAAGGAACGTATAAATTTAATACAGCAAATATTTGAAGCGAAGTGTGTGTCTGAAGGCATCCGAGCATCATTACAGAGTTGCCGCCGCTCATGCTTTTTGTAGCGGAAAGGCTATCGACCGCCGCGAATAGATTCTTGAAATTGCTTTATTGGGTAACCTGTTCCCGAACATAGTAGGCGTGTAATGCGGTTATGAATCAAGACGTGACTGGAATTAAATGTATTATGCTTTCCGTATTTATGTACGGACGCGGGCCCAATATAAAACTGATTGGATTATACACAATAAATGCATTCTCATAAGCCATAAATTAAAAATATTGCATCCAATCCGGTTTACTCTTAAACCAAACGCTTACGAATAATGTAATTATTTACCGTCTACGCGTGACTGACCCATCAATTAAAAACCGATCGTATTATTAATTTAGTATTGACCGTTATTTTAAATAATTTAATATGTATAATTATATGTTAAACATTTGAATCGTAAGAAATAACACATTTCTCACCGGCTGTGGACATTCGGCTCGAAAGGCGCACTTTAACATGACAACAATTGCCAGTGGCCGCTCGTTTCACATTTACGACGCTTCCTAGAGCCCATATAGGTGGATATTCAACCATGGCTCGTTATTCGCAACCGGGAGCGGTATGTGTAAACGAACCGAACCGTACCGACGCTAATTCTTGTTTATGAGGGGCTACGTCTAATACCTTGTTAATCCTTATAGAGCTTCCGACAATCATAGCATCACATAAACATCATTTGTATTCGAAATTAAATGGACCTGCCGAATAACAATTTACATACATATACGATTGGTACAGGTGAGGGGATTTCGAACGTGTTCACCGCGTTCAGATCGTCTTACGGTCGCACCGCATTTTCGACAGCGCTCCGCTGGATTCTTTCTGTTACTTTAGTTTTTTTTTTGTCGGCCTTATTAAACGCTCGTATATTAATAAAAGTCACGATGGGTATCTCTTAAGTGCCAGTGACACAGATTTAAGCGCCAACATAATATTTGTAATGTACGTCCGCATAACGCGTGATACCGTTCATAGTCACCTCGTAAGTTCCGAGAAATGTAACGGTCCGTGCGTCCGACTCGAAATGCACCAGTTTAGTAATAAAATATAGCATGTAGTCGGAGTGGTTTTATGACCCTATGAACTTAGATTTTGTCGCAACCTCTAGCCGGTGTATTCGCCGCGTGTATGCATCATTTATTGCGTGGACTTGCGCCGTCTCGAATAAAACAACGAATTGTTCTTACGATAACGTTACACTGAAATGACTCTATGGTATGTGCGGCGAACCAGATTCGTCAAATTTATCTCGACAACCGCCGGTAGTATTCTTTGTTATATAGATATACAATTGAACAAAGGTCCTAAGTTCAAACAGTTCGTGGAACGTAGCATCTTTAAGTTTTATAATCACGGCCCCGGTCTTTAACCTACAATACACAAACGCTGTGCTTCGGCACAATTGTACGCCAATTACCGCTCCTGTTCTGATCGGAAGAACTGCGGGAGATGTCGTAGAAAGTTCCTCACTAATAAAATTCCCCTCATCTTAAATATACCTTAAAAGGAAAAACGAGGCACTTAAACTTCTTGCTTTATAAACGTGCTCGGTTACGTATCGGAAAGCATTGATTGCCAAAACTATTCGTACTAAATGATCCGTGAACGAATCTAAAGCAATCAAAAGCTATTTTCTTTGTATCGATTGAGTAAATGATATTTTGTTATCAATAATTGAATTTATCGCATTTAAATTATACATTTTATTTTATTTGTAAGGAACGTAGTTCTACCATAACTTATTACAAGATTAATGCATATTTCCAATTACTACAACAAGTAAGAAGTCGTTAACTATAGAGCACGACATCATTAGGAATGAAAACAATGAGACAGTAGCCCATTAGCGCTACCAGTTTTTAATTAAGCGAAAAAAAATCTTTGATTTCTCTTGAATTTGCAAACACTAGGTCTTAAAGTGGATTAGGTTTGTGGATCGAGTTGTTCCCGGACAGATTTATGGCGCCCCGAGGCTGTCAATTTTATGTTTTCACTGCGTTTGTTACGCTTGCGCCGACGCAAACTCGACATTTACTATTTGTCACAAATTTTAACGTGTAAAATAAATACGCTATGAACTTTAATATATCCTTAACTCGACTTGGTCAGAGATAGCGGACGCTATCCTTTTTGATTGACCTTATAAGTTAAATGTGGAATTTTTGGTTGTTTATGATATAATATGAATTCCTTATATGATACTTGATAAATTTGTGATATAGAAATATCAGTTCTTTTCATTGTCACTTGCTTCTATCTGCGAGCCAAAGAAATTCTGTTTCAATCTAATGAGGTTCCGTTATTTATCTAGCAAACAAATAATATTTCAATATTAAAAACAAGTAGGTAAAACTTGGTGCAGACAGGCAGTATAGAACAGTCAACAGAATTGATATGTGTTATCTACCAACGGTAAATATTTTATTATTCATAAATCTTATAACAAGTAAAGTCAATCCGGCTCTTTAGAATTAACTTAACATATTCTTTTTTGTCTGTTAATTGGTCTATTTTGTGCATGTGTATGTGAATAAATTCCCTAATTTATAAACAATAAAATATTATTTTGTGCAACGCTTCCTTATCGTAAGCCCCTTTCAAAAGAATTTATCTAGGTACCATAGCGCCTATCTCCATGCCGATCTTTTATAATACATACTTTAATTCCAGTTTCAAAAATCCTGTAACTGGTAGAATAACCAAAAAAACAAACGTGTCTTATCTCCGGTTCATCAAAGAAAATTTAGGGTGACATAGAAATTTTGATTTTAAATGTTTTTTCTTACTTCCTCTAAAGTCATAGATATATAAAACAGACAAGAAATTATTTATTTTCACTTGTACATACGAAACTTGGAAACGCCTCTTTGTAACTATCCAGCCGACCCGCCTATTGGCGTAGGTCGTTTTCTATCGTAAACTAGACTGCAACGAATTTACTTACCTCTAACACGACATGAAAACGTCAAAACATATATATTAACATTACAAAACTTTCCACAATGCACAAATGCTAAGTTCAAGTTATTCTGGTTATAATTCACTATATAGAACACCTTATACGAATGCTGCGAATACCTTTGTATAAACTTATACTAAGTTATCGTAGGCTAAGTTATGTGTAAAGTGTAACGGCAGGACACTTACGCACAGGTGTTCGAATCCCAGCTGGCTACTATTGTATCTCTACATATTTCGTACATATATAAAAAATAAATAAAAGATTAAGACTACGGCCGTATAAATGTGTTAGGGTGATCAGTTATTAAAATAGTTCCAAAGGAAATAATTATAATAAAACACAAATCTGAAGAGCTTATTTGGCGTTCATCTAATTAGGTAAAAGTTAGCTTGACGTAAATCACGTATCAACACGCCATATTAGTGCTTACAATCTAATAGTAGGAGTCATGAATATAAGAAATATCGTGTAAATCTTGTAGCCTAAGATTATTGCGACTGGAATGTATAAGGCGAAGCACAAAAAGAACAATTTGTTGTGGACTACAGGACAAACCTTTTAAGGCTTTTAATGTTCTCATCGTTTGATCTCTCATTACAAAAACGAATACTAAAGATGAGTTAAAAGGTTTAAAGCCCTCAAATAAAGGCGAACGATGTTAATGCGTGTAGTAATTTAATAAAATTTCAATGCGTTTAAGTCTAACCGTGGCGAATTATGTAAAGTTCAGGATACTGGCTGGATAAAATAGTTTTGTTATAATAGTAATCTTGGTCTATACCCACCCTACTTCAGGGCATGTTCCAGCTCACGTAATGAGAGGCTTCAGTGAGTACCCTCCTAGAGAACGTTGTTTTAATGCACTCTCTCTGGATTTTATGCATTTTTATTATATACCAGAATATTTTATTAAGACATTGGTTGAATTTAACTTTCTATTAAAATACAAACAGCATTAATGTTTGGAAAAATACGAAAATATTTTGTTTTTGTTTTGTCAATGTCAATGTCTATATTTCATACAGAATGAAAATGAAGAAATCCAATAATGGCGAATTAATATATTGACGTTCAATTAGTACTTTACTAGTTTATTCATTGTAAAATAATGTGATTATTCAATTTCAAATTTATATAAGTTTTAAAAATGTATGCGAAGAAATATTTGTGTCTGTAGAAAATACCTTAATTTACCGAACCGACAAGGGCTAGCGGTCGCGGACCCAAAAGGCGCGAGCTAGAGACATCATAAAGGCGGACGCGAGAGCTAATAAACCAAGCGCTGCATTTATGGGTGAAAGCGTACCCTAGCAATTGTCCATACAACGGCTAGAACAAGAAGATACGTACAAAACATGGATATGAATATTGATATTGAGATGTCGATAGTATGTTTGAAAATTGAGGACGCAAATTTTAAATTCTTAACAAATATATGTTGTAATAAAGTTTATATACACACAGAAGGGTCTGCACGTCATATAGTCCAAAGTTATGAAATAAATTTTGTATTAAAATACTGAGACAATCGTTTGAAATAATAATCCTTCATATTTGCCTATTTATGAGTTTCTTGTTGAAATTAATGAGTCACCCAATCTCACAATTAAATTTTATATGTCAAAACAGTTCGGCAGTGACAGCGGTATCGTGGCATCCTCAGTCCGGCCTCCTGGCGTCCGTGGACCGCGGCAAGCGGGCGCTGGTGTGGGGAGACTTGTGACACGCCTGGGTCTGCACACCGCAGACGCCGGCTGTACCACAGGTACTTGCCAACTCCTAATGTGTTAGCTTCGTAAGTACCATACTCTTCTAGAAGAATGTCCGTATTACCGTTAGCCCAAGACCCGACAAATTGCTTACTCTTTGTATATCCGTCCTTCTAACAACCAAATTTATGGTAAGGTTATATTAACAGTTTCAACATAGGACTAGAAGTCGGACTAGGAATAATTCAGTTAAAGTTGTTATTACTATAATATGTATAAATATTTCTGTTGCTATTTTGTTACTTATGGTAAAATTTCTTTTCTACATCTATAAATTTATTCTAAATTGTTTAATTATATATTCAAACAATCAGATTGACAGTTATATCCATAAAGTGATGTAGTCCTAATAGCTCAAACTAGCTAATGAATCTAATTCCTGACTCAGACCAATAAAAGTTCGGCCCACTGCATAAATAGAAAGCTTGTTGTTGTCTACAACAGTTACTTTTCGGTCAATACTATAATATATGAAAGTCGATATGAAACACTTAATAGACGAAAAGAGAATTGAATTAATTGTCCATATCTCTATTAACTACTGACCATTAGCATATAACATTAGAATTCGACTTTCCCAATCATCGTTTAAAGAATTACTATTTTGTTAAGATTTATTTTACACTAATTGATTAAATGATAATTCAGGTCGAAGACCTCTTCTGCAGCTTACTAAGACTTCTATTTAAATTTTGATATATTTCAATCCGCCTATATTGTTATCCCCCTTGAAGCGTCTGTAGCCCTCAGTAATGAATAAATGAAGATTTCACTTACGCGACAAAAGCAACGGAAGCCTTGTTTAAAACAATTTTTAATGAGTAATTTTTGTAGTAAAAAAATTTAAACATCATTGTACTTTTATTTGGTTTTCTTCGAATCCTCGAAGTGCAAAGTCTGATTTGAATTCCAATGCAATCTTTAATTATAATTGGATGTCGAGATATTACGTCACTCGCATGAATGTTTTGAGATAAACGTCCTTGCGTTGCATGAACGCGGCGATTAAGGAATCAGTCTGAAATATGTATTCGATTATGGTTGGACCAATGAGAATGAAGCAAAGGTCATTGCACGTTCAGTCATCTTAAAGTATAATTCTTTATAGGAACTGAATAAATATAATAAATATGTTTTGTAATCAAGAACCACAATAATTTGGTCCTTTATATCTTTTCATTTGAACGAAAGAATTATTGATCGTCGCAGAGTTAATAAATGACCCAGTAGATATTTGAATTCCACAATACAATACGTTTAATTTTTAGCAGAATAATTAACATATAGGCCCTTCCATTACCACAGATAGAGCTCCCAATAAATAAAAAGAGGACAATAGTTTTGTAACTCTACTTCGCTTACCGAATTTTGACTTAAAACGAGAAATAGTTCTTATAAAAGTACGCTGACAATTGATGACCATCATATAATTTGATGACCATCAATTAAAACTGAAACATTTCCTTTTATCTTAACTTATCATAAGCAGTAATAATAAATTATTGCAATTGGATATTTTCAAAAAATGCTTTTAGGTACTACTAGCATGCCGCCGAAACTGCAAGTCATGTTGGCACTATTCTGATGTAAACTTGCACTTAAATTTCGATCAGACCAGGTTTGTAAAATAATGACATTATAACCTAAATAATAATTACTGCACTCAACGTTTTAACTGCGCATACAAAATGTACTAAAGGGGTTACAATTGACTTATGCTCTAGACACGTACGTTTCCCGGTCTAGTGTGAAAGCTCCGCCTACCATAGTTCGTGTTTTTACATTCATAAACATAAATCATGATATGCGCAAGTTTTATGTCCAAATGCACACGTACAAAGTACGTAGATTTTACTTTTATTGTTGTCTAAGATGTAAGTCATTCGTAGTCTATGTTAATAGTTGGAGTAGAAAGTTGTTAAATTAATTCAAATTTCTTATTCGTTGTGATAGCGTTAATGGGCTAATGATTGTTATATATGTTACTCGAACGATGTTTCGATATTTAGATTTAGATAAATTATTTTAATTACTACAATTTTAAAAATTCAAAGGATTTAAAATTAAAAAAAAAACTGTATAACTTTTTTTTTTAAATACTAATTTGTTTTTTACATTTTGGTTGTTGCTCATAGTATAGCGATAGGCTGATTTTTTATCATATTTGGAGCCTTATAAGCTAAGGGGAAAGCTGACAGAAATTACAATGTCCGTATTTTCTAATGTGATTATGAGACGCGAGAAAAGATTCATATTTATTATTGAAACATTTTTTTATTCGACCATCCGTAAAAATCCCTCAACAAATCAATTACCTAACTCTACATCGCTAAATCGTAGCGTGGACTCGATGGTTAACCGCCGCCATATTTGTGCTCACCTTATAAATCACTGTAATTGCATTACTGCAGGTTTAATCAGATGATTACAGTTGTTCAGTCGGATGTTATTTACTTTCCTTATATAATTGATTACAAGTCAACGGCCAACTTCGGTGCGAAACCACAAGGGTTCAGGCATTTATATTGTTACATATAATAAATCGCTTGACAATAATGCAAAATCCAGTAAGACCCAGACCACAGAAATGTTATAGGTACCAGTACCTATAACATTTCTGTGATATGACGTCTAGCGTCATGTCATTGTCATTATTCGATTTTCTTTATTTTCTTTTCTTTTCTCATTGCCCTTTTCCCACTTTATATGGGGTCGGCACAGTACGATCGTAGTCCATACTGTAATAGGTTTTAGCTATAGTTTTTTTTTTTTACGGCCACCCGCCTGCCTGACGCCAACCCTCCTCGGGCATCGAATATTAAATATCTTCCGAAAAAATAACGATCTGTTAAATTTTGTTGGCATCCTTGAACACGAGTCGCAACATTTATCCTTTCTGAATTAGGAATGTCTATGAGCCTACACTTACCTCGCGTGCATTCCCATGCTCTGTAGGCACTATATAAAGGGCTTAAAACTCAGCTATCACAATTCTTTACAATGTTTATATGTATGATGAAGTTATTAGATGTATCCGGTGTTGTCAACAAGTTGTCGTCGGCCTATCGCTTATATGCAATCATGCACAATAACATAAGCGTATTTTAGTTGAATGTTATGAAGGATTTTGAAATATAAATTGCCATCAATTTCCCATGTCTTTTAGTTGGATCACTGTAGACTACGCACTTCAAGTTATAGTTTTGAACGAAACTTTGATTACAGACTAAAAGTAAATTACATATTAGATGCTCATCACACCACATCGACCCCAATATTACAATCTAGAAATGCTGAAACTTGATTACAAAGGTCGCTAATGAAATTAGAACACCCCTCTAAGATATACAGAATAGTAATTGTGTATCGAATCAAAGAAACTCTTATTGTATGAACTCTATTGAATATCACGATGCAAAAAGTAATCTTAGAAAACAGTCAAAATGTAATTTATCAAAATTAGATCCATTAATATTGTACAAAACAATAATGAGCTCACGAATAATCGTACACATCGTAATCTAATATTTTCGTTGTTAATAAAAGCGCATCTCCGCTGGCAATAATAAGTTAACGGGACCCGTATAGATCCACTAATAAACATGCAACGTATTGACTGACAGCGCCTGCCGCATTGTAATTTCATCGTAATAACAGATGCTGAGCATCTCACGATAATTCAGCCATTAGATTCATAAAAAAAATGGTCCGACACAGCGACGAACAATACAGCAACGCCGATAAGTGAAAGCGCCTTTCGACTTTCGTTGGGTTTTTGTGTGAGTTTATAGATTATTCTTTATTACTGTCGTCATCATCCTCAGCTTTTGCTCTGTTAGCAGTCACAGTACCGT
>DWTW01000751.1:0-14700 GCA_018246275.1 Papilio slateri | reverse complement strand
GCCATACACTTCAATCTCAAATCTTATATTATTAAACGATTTATTGCGTATCTATATAAAATATTCGGGTGATTATTTTTTTGGTTGTATGTTTGATGAGTTTGACATGTGGACTAGTTTTTACCGCGGCTTCCCTTGAGAGCTTAGCGCGATAATGATGGATGGTAACGCTAAGCTCGCAGTCGGCTCTAGCGAACAATGACAGCCGCGGCGTCGCCCAGATATCGAAGACGATAACTTTCGGCGGAGATGCGCCGTCACCGTCCGCCGCCGATACCATCGCCCGACACAATGTCACCTCGGATTACACTAATGATGATTTCGAGAACTTGTTACGGAAAAAATATATTTACATCGATTCCAGTGTTAAATAAATAACTTCAAAGTTTATAAAGCAGCTTTTTAAAATTTGGATAGAATATATAAACGTAGGTAATGCAAAGAAAATGCTTAGTGTAATATCCGACACTAATTTAATAGGTGAAGTTCTAAAGTTCAATGATAGAGAGCTTGTACGAATGAAATTCTTTAATGCAGACAAAATTTGTATTGATTCTTTAAACTGTAGGTAACGTATGCAAGTGAATTCACTTACAATAAATTTGTGTGCGATGATAGTTCATATCAGAGCAATTATAAATATTAAAGGTGACGACATGTATGTAGGATGAGGCTTATTTAACGTAATGTAAAAACTACGGTAGTAGTATGAATGAATTGGCCATAAGCGTAGCAACAATTCAGATGCGGTGCCAAACCTTATATAGGAAATATTATGGTTGGTTTAGTTTTAATTCGCCAGACGATACACAACCTGAAATTCACCTTAAAACACACTCTGACACGTTGAACTACTTCCCCTTCTTCAAATTGCGCCTATTCATGCAACAACTGCGGCAACGCGACTCTACTTTGTTAAAAGCTTTTGATATTTGTCCTCCGGTCCGACAATGATTATCATGAAGCTACCAGTTTATTCATACTTATATAAATATTTTAAGCTATACCATTCGAGCGTAAGAAGTACGTACCTTTGCCATTGCAAAAGGCGTGCGAAGATCGCGAGATACGCCAGAGGCTGTAGCGGTGGCGCCTTGATTTATATTTGAAAGCGCTAAACGGATATCTTGTTAAACATAAATAGCTTATTAACGTTTCGCACTGTTATATAAGACGGCAAAACGTGGCTGGAGCTTGGGCATCCAGCCCCGAGGATACAAGGGCGCTATCGACTGCCTTCGATTCATATCGACAAGCGCATTAATGCAACACATTCACGATCGCAAGGAAGGTGCCTTCCTGTGGTGTGATTGTCTATCTTATTGAAGATATTGATAACAATTGAACTGGAAAACAGTATTACATATTGTTAATAAATGATAGATTTAGTCTTTACTCACTTATAACAAATTAACCCATAGTAGAAATAAATAGTAAGGCTGGGCCGTGAATAACAGAATATACATATTTAGAAAATGGAAAAATTAACAGAATTGCTAAGTACTAGCATGTATAAATAAAGTAATAAATTTTATTTTATAACTACATTAGAAAAATACAAATTCGATTATCAAATGCTGCCACAGAAATAAGTAGTAATGACAATAGCTCTATTGGTCTCGCTCCATTCTCTCCGTGACCGTGTTTCTGCTAAACATATCAAAAAATCGTTCATAGTTTTATTACGGGTTGCGCCACATCAAAGCCGAGTGCTAGTGAAAGTCCACTTTAACTGTCATACACCGGAAGTTGTAATTATACGATCACATAATTCATTAGTTTATTGGCCGCTCGCCCCACAGCGCTCCTCGCTCAGATGGCCATGACACTGGTGGTACTGGTCGCTTCACTGCTCACAACTGGCGACTGATTTTTTCATTATATGTGATATATTTTTTACATTTCTCGCATGCTTACAGGCATTGGTGCACCAAATATGATTTAAGCTTACGTAGTACCTGAACAAATAAAATACGAGAGTTGTCATGTTCGCTTCTTTGCTCTTACAAGCCAAGAGTATAAGAATGCCAGTCCTTTAGTTTGTTGTACCTACGCCTATTTTCCAAAACAAAATTTATGGCCCTGGTATGTACTAAAACTATTGCCCGACCAATCATAAAGACTTTTTGTTGTGTTGTTGCTTACATATGTGGTCTATGTGTGAGGTCGATCGGATAAACAGTTCAAGGTGGTGAATCAGGCGTCCGTTTCCTTGTCTACCCTCGCTTTTTCCTCTACAACATAAATCGCATATCCAGCCGTTCATGTAACATTTAACATCAGGTAAACTGCTAAATCATTATCTTCGCTTTCCATTAAAAAAAACTACTTTAATATCCTCACGCTTGGACACAACTTTATTATGGCCTCCTTTTCTTTTAACCTCTTTACCCGAATGCTTTAAGGTTTGCACTCTGATGCTTGCTGGGATGGTGCTCGTGCACACGAGCTTCCTCCGAGGAAAGCACCGCTGCATCTCTATGTAATTAAACTTGTCTCAAAAAAAGACTTAGGGCTGGACGTGGCGTCAGATAACAACTATGCCAATAACATAGTTGATACCGTATTGCTTAAGAAAAGGCTATTTTTACAATTAGACCGTCTTAATTACACTTCACGGTTCGTAAACCCCGCAGTACGTTTAACAACTTTGTTGTAAACCCGACAGCACGGTAGTTCAAGAAGCAACGTTACACTTCACGTGAATACCGCAATGAATCGATGTCATTAAATTGCTGTGTTTTGCGCGCTAAGTGAAGATAACCAAAGGTTACTTAATGAGAGTTCAACTTACAGTGGTACCAATCCATTTGTGTTGTTTTCTTATCAAGTACCTATATATAGACAAATTAGGCTTTTGAAAAATACTACCAAAATATTCTTACAGGATATAATAATATACGTTTACCTATATCATAAAAATCATGAAATGATCAGCGAAAATAAAGTCCATTTTTGTAGATTCTAATGCTTGATCAATCAACTTGCTAAGACAATCCATTCGGATGACGAAAGGCTTGTATCTAACTTTATTTCTCATAATTTCCGATGAGAAGTGGAATTAGAAAGCTTTTATTTTCTCTACCTCTGATTATCATATAATGTCAATGGTCGTTAGAGTATTTAAACAGCATTTTGTTTCAAGAAAAAACGAAATCGTTATCCTCTTTACCGTCATTCTTATAACTTGTTGGATTTTGTTAGTACAAATTTGCATCAAAATCATAAAATCTAATATCGCACGGGTGTCGCATCGCAAGCGAGTCGCACTCGCGTCGTATCTAGCTGCGGCCGAGGCGTGGTTGCCCGATCTTATCACACCCATTAGCGAGCGCCGCGCCCAGCCACTATCTGCCGTATCATGTCCGCCGACACCGTCACAAACATCACAAAATGTTTCAATAACATTTTGAAATTATACCTTAAGACGTAAGTGATAAAATTTAAAGTTTAATATCTTCGAAATGTGACAAATAACATATTTACCACACCACCGAGCATGAGCCTCATCTTTCTTCGTACGAACTTACAGCTCAGTAATATCGTTCGCCGAGTTTTTTCCCCGTTAGTAGATTTTCGTGTGAGAGCTATCGCGATGCGTATCGCGGCCGTAATTTGCGTGATGCAGCCGTTTCCAACGATGATAGGGCCGTTGTGTCGTAACAGTTGGGCCGGCAGCCATCAGACCCTATGTCATTCTCTCGTTAGAAAATTATCCGAGGAATGTTTCACCCACGCTCCTAACGCTCTATGTAGGTGCTTAATGCATCGACTATTGAATGAATACCGATACCGATCTGCTTCCCAGAAGATTGTCGGCATTATTATAAGAAATATTAACGTCATAAATTCTAATATTCCTTTCTAATTTTTTGGTCGAGATCAAATTTTGGAGTGTGGCTTAAATCTAAGAAGATGCTGAGAATCATTTTAGGCAAGCAGCTTTAGTTTAGTTGCAAAGGGCAATGTGTGAAACACAATAAGTTGTCGAGTAATTACATTGTATATTATAGACACGTTTCCAACCAAAATATCAGCTGGAAATCAAATTGCATGTGGATATTTTTGTTGCTACATGCTTCAATTTATTTTGCATAATTTTATCCTTTTTTTTATTCTGGGTAATGGTCACTTTAACTGGGTTACCAGTAGAGTATCGTTTTCCCTTCGAAATTGTAATGTAACTAAACTAGATCTTACAGTATGCACGGTTTTAATTTTAGAATTTAGAATATGTTTTTTTTAATTTGATTGTAATTAATCTTTTGATCTTATTCCACTAGGCAAAAAGATATATAAATAAACAATACTAATGGAAACTTTCAAATGAAAACGACTTTTCTCTTAAAGAAACATTATAATTCTACAGTATAATGTAAAATTATATTAAACGATGGTATTGCACTTCCTTCCTTCCAGATATATCTTTGCTGAGATCGATATCAAACATACGGACGTCAAATGGAATGGATTTATGATTCGCGTAGTATGCGGGCGGTGCGCGTCGTGACCGGCCGGGCGAGGGGGTGCGGCGCGGGGGGTGTCGGGGCACGGACAGTCGGCGAGCACAAAGGGCCGCAGTTCAAAGGCGCCGCCGCCGCGCCGCTAATAAGCAATAAACAAGGGGGCGGGGTCCGAGGGCGCACCTGAAGATCAGCTCGCGATCGCGATACCAACAGCGACGTAGCGCCAGCGCGGGCGCATCTATGCTCTCTCGAAATTGTTTCGTATGTTGCCAGTACTTACATTGGTAAGATCTTTGAAGCTATTTATCTAATATTTATATTGATACATTTCAAGTTTTACTATTTTATATATAATAAATATTTTTATCGTATATTAGCAACGTTAGATTATTTCTTACTAGTAAGTCTTAGCACTGGGTTTAAGCATTACTTCGGCAATCAGGCATTTACCAACTTTTGCTATGTAGTCAGTGCACATATATACTTAAAAGCCGCGCATAATTGCCTAGAAATTTGGGGAGCAGAGGCGTATACTAGATATAATAGAATATTTTAGGAATCTCAACCTGAGACCATTTCCCGAGAGCTTCGTGCTATTGTGTGCAAGTTTTATAAGTTAACTAAACACTTAACTATTAGTGCCCGCACGTACTCACAAAAATGTTGGTTTGTGGTAAACATTGTTACCTATTAATAAATGAACGAACATCGCGAATCCATCTGACTAACGTTGATGAATTCAAGCCAATTAGGAAGTAATAAAATTATTCGCGATAAATTTGAATATAACACGTATAAGCTATCATTACGGAGGCGATAAAAACGGTCCTATTGTTGAGTTAATGCCCGCTAATGTGGGCCGCGTGAATCATTGCGTGTAGACTTTTTTCCTTATACGAGTAGAACAGCGTGTTTGCTGTCCGTCGAGGAGCGAGACTGCGCTCTTGCACAATGGTACGTGACATTGCGTTCTCTGTATTCCTACAATCGTGTACGAAGCTAATCTGTTTTTTGATTTGACGTAGTAAGTTAAACAGTTTTTTTTTCAATCTTTACAATCCTGTCAACGTAATCGCGACTCGAATTAAAACTCAAATAAGTGAAGACGTTTGCTGTGTACAAGTTACAGTAATTATTTTTATTACGCCTTTTAAAGTCTTCCTCATGATTTGAAAAACATTACAGGTGTAAAATGAGCCTATTGTATTGTGACGACTTGATATGAGAAGTACATTAGGTATCTACTTCTTAATCCTATCTGCTTTACCATTTCCTGTAGAAATCCAGTCAATTAATTATATACAAGGTACAGTAATTTTATTGCAAGTACTACAATTTTGTTTCATTAGTTTTCGCCGTTCTGCATTTGATACTAGCACGGTCTTTAAGTTTAATCTCAGCTCTAATTTCCTAAGTCGTTTGTTTAACGTAATTGTGTTAGTTGAATAAACAAGAAACATATTTTCAATTTTTCTACGGGGAATAGTTAATGAGCTTCTGAACAAAAACACGGAAGTCACCACCAAGACCTCGACAACTAAAAGTACCCATTAAGATAAGGTACTGCACTACCAGCATGAGAAACACCACCTTACTACTACCACCAGTGCTCATCCACATATAATTCCTATTCCCTAATATACGACTGGTAAGACAACTCATCCACCGCCGCCTCAGAGAATGTCAGATCATCTTACCTATAGGTTGGAAGGCGTTGACAGTCGCTAGCGCAGCTGTGCTGTTCGCCTGTCAATCTGTGTCTCACACTGCACGACGACGTGGCTCGCCGCGCGCCGTCACGACCACACCGCGTCCGCAATCACGCTACTTCGCACCAACTAATCCGTCAATCAAACTATCTATCAGTATATAATTATTTTCACAGACCGATGTAATACTAGCACGGCAACTTGCGCAATACGTCCAACTGAAACTTAAGTCTTGGTACATTCTATGTAGTACTTAGATTATTGTTTACAAAGCCTAACCAAGATTGAAATAGAATTAGGGATTTTTGTATGAAAATGTGGCAAACGAGCAAGCGGGTCTTCTTATGTTATGCGACTGTCACGAACTTCGTCAGTTTATAATCGGACTAGGCCTATTATAAACTGGTAGCAAGTTGCGAACTGAACGATTCATTCACAACTTGACGTGTCATGTCTAACGCAACAAACCTATTTTTCCTTTAATATACATGTTTTAAGATATAGTGTGTCCGGAAAGGACGTGTACAACACAAGACCACGGATTCCTTGGGCGAAAATATAACGATTTGACCCGACTTACCTATATCCAAAGTTGCTTAGTTTGGGCGCTAGAGGACACAAAGATGATGAACATTTTTACAGTTTTTCAAATATATCGAAAAATATTATATAGTAGATTTTATTATTTTTTTAACCACGCATTTGTAACAATAAATTGCGTCTTTTTATCGATGAAACGCTTGTCTATAAATTAACAGGATGATTTACACGGTCACAAGAAATTATCGTTTCATATTTTTGTAACCGCCTGTATAATCACTACCAATTGGTTTTCTTGGAACTCTTAAGAAAAATAGGTTTGTGTCGTTTGACATTATACGTCAATTTGTGAATGAATCGTTCAGTTCACAGTTTGCTGAAAGTTTATAATATGCCTAGTCCGATTTTAAACTGACGAAGTTCAGAATTCGTCGGTGACATGACCACCGCTACCCATCACATCCGCAATAGTCAAACGACTTTGCTAAAGACTGACAGTTGTGGTGAGAAAGGGAAGAGGAATAGAGCCGAGAAGGAAAAGATACGTATCAGAAAGTAATACTGCTGCATACTGAATCTGTTTTAAAGATACCCGTTATGTAGAACAAAAGGGCGAAATTTCCATTCTGAACGGCATTTTGCTTTTTTTCTTAACATAATGGATGCAAACATTTTACGCAACTCCTCTTCTCTACCCACTATATTCATCGTGTCGCGAATTATACAGTTGTACATATTCCATTTAATATTTTATTTAGTACATAATTAGGTTATCAACTTAATCAACAACTGTTTTTCCCTTTTTTACATCATGATTGTTGCATAATTTAAAAATCGTTTAATTTTTTTTCTAGAAAGACGTTCTTAGCTGTAATTATAGGACTCGCTCGTCGAATAACATTAGAACTAAGCCAGCAGGTGCTAGCTAACATTTTTACCTCGAGATTTCTAATTGTGAGAGATAGTTCGCCGGC
Source organism: Papilio slateri (assembly GCA_018246275.1). Taxonomy (NCBI): domain Eukaryota; kingdom Metazoa; phylum Arthropoda; class Insecta; order Lepidoptera; family Papilionidae; genus Papilio; species Papilio slateri. The sequence goes on along the minus strand of DWTW01000751.1, from coordinate 7,011 downwards.
TAGGGTTCAGTCGTGTGCCACGTTGCGATCCGGACATCTATCGCCAACAACAAAGCAATCGTTGGGAACTCCGTGACGGAGTAATTCGTCGTTTCCCTCGCTGGACGCGACGATTAGCTCGCCTCTATTTAGTTGTCTATCCAGAGCCGGGCTGGCAGCTGACGGCGACGGCCGGACGCGGCCGACACACGGCGCTGGTACAATTACAACATCGGCTTAGAAAAACGTTTGCCACGACAAGCCGCACGTCCGGCTCGATCCCGATAGACGTAGACATTTAGACCGTACCGCGAAAACACTGGAACGGTACACGAATTTGCTTTTATTTCGTTCCGATTTAATCCTCGACCTTTTTCGTGAATCGAAGTCGATTCGCTATTCACTGGCGATTTTTAAAACGTTAGATTGCGGACGAACGAACGAATAAACGAACAGTTTAACTCGCCAAGATAATTCCCACAGAGCGGAGAGCTCTTGCCCCGGGCGCGACCGGCACGGAGATAGCACGTAGGGCCGCGACCACGTTCATCTGAATCACTGATAATCTCGAGCGCCAAACGAACAATACCGCCATAGACGATTAATGAAGCCAATTATTGCTAATAAATTAAAATCCCTTCAAAGTTCCAGAGACTTAGCTAATGGGACAAAGATTTTTAATCACATTAATTATGTCTTGTATGGAAAATTATTACTAGTTTTAATCTGGCGGACATACGTGCGGGGTCCTTTATTTAGCAGTACTCATTCGCACTGACAGAACATTAAATCCTCGGAGCTTTCTTCGAACCAGTGTTTCCCTTGAAAACTAATCAGTGACGGCCATTATGGGTACGGTCGGAGCGCGTCTTTACGTCCGCTAATATATCTCGAACGTTCCTCGGGCGAGGAGAGCGTACGTCCCCGAGGAATTAACCCCGACAACTCCACAATAGTCCATAAGTATGAAATGTGTTGTGATTCCGAAAGGATGTGCAATTTTTCTCAGGTGTCGAACAATGCGGGACGGTAATGAAAGGAGTCAATCAGTGGGGCCGCGAAACGCGTCTGCGTTAATTTATGCTCGGCGGGCGCGGTGGTCGCCGGCCAATGCGCCCGCCGCGGACAAAGGGCGATGAAATCGGTCCGGACCTCTCCGCCATTGCATAATCATTGTTGTCTTAAAATTGACAATTATTTCACAAATTTTATATTAATAACACTTACATTTGAACCTGAAGGGGGATGATAGAAATAGAAATTAAAATCCATTTAAATCGATCGTAAAAAGTTTTAAACGGGTTAGCACTAAGATTGTGGCGATGCACATTTACCGACTTGGTGATTTTTTGTACATACCGTATAGTGGTAGATTCAGCAGCACGTATGGGCCGGCTTTACAAGGGAAATACCGTGTCCTCAGAATAAGTGAGGTATCTATTGTATTCTTCTGCGTTTCGTCTGATCGGTGATACCGAAGCCCCGTTCTTATCTCTTTTCTTCTTTTTTTCTGACCCTCTCACCCGTCAATGTATTTTTTACAAAAACGCAAATCATCCGTAACGCTTCTTATTGATTGCGTGTGTTGATGGATGATGATATAAAATCAGTGAACCGCGTGTTCGTTTGCCGCCTTCTAACGGAAACACATCGGTAAAAACAGGCTGGATAACTTGACCGCACCCAAATTAAAGAGTAAATGGGACGCTTCACCACTAGGCTATTACCGCTATTTTGAAGATTTAAATGTAAAAAGTTTTTTTACATTTAAATCTACATGTATGATGACTGATTAAATAAAAACTAAGACCAGACTAAAGACACAATCCTATGTGAATGAAAAAAAAATTGCAAGCCTTTATTTATGAACGCAGATAGATTATTAAAAGCAGTTGGCTCCTACTCATCAAACGAAACGAAGTAATATTGTGTCGGTTATTTGTGAGGTCTCGGTACTTCTATGGTGGCACCAGCCCATTGCAGCCCATGCATTGGCTTCCGCCCAAGCATTGCTACCACTGTTCTCTCTCTCTCTCTTGGTTGTTGGATTGGAGGTGTTGGATTTTGGTCTAAAATTGGCACTAAAACGACCTACGACGTTTATGGACTTCTTTTTGTCCTCAAGAGACGCGTAAATCAATTTATTTTATTGAACAAGAGGGAAACAAGTACCTATGCCTAAAGTAAAGTAATCATATATGAGCATCTATCTACAACACCACAAAAGGTGCGAATGCATTGTCGATCTCAGAGGAAGTTTTTTTGAAGGACTATTTGAAAACACGACTGCCGAGACTTGGTTGACAAAATATTTTTTTTGTCCTTGTTTCCTTTCATCTTTACATCTATAGTGTGTATAACAGTGGTAGAGACAGCAGCCATTCCATGACTGATCCACATCGACCAGGGAAGCATCACGACCTCACAGAATACGGGCGCGAAGCAGACATGTTTATACTTCTTAATTTCGTCTGATGAGTGAGGTGCCGCAGACGTAATCCCCTACCCATTCCTTCTTCCATTCTTCTTCGTAAAGTCGCATCTTCTTTCGAAGCTCGGCAATCAGTAAGGCAATCTGTACTCTGGATACCGCGACTGTGAAAAGCGAATGGGTGCTTTTTCCAAACTCATGGCGTAGATTCGTTGGCAGGATATTCTTCTCGGACCCACACTTCGCTTTCCTTGTACGATGAGCTGCAGTAGTTCCATTCCTCGATCTTTATTCAATCCCTATTTTTTCTCTCAAAAGGTAAAAGGCTTTAAAACGCTCTTTCTTTAAAAGTACATCCACAATTATTGTGATCGTTGTGGTTATTGGCTAGCACCGGTTCACACGACTTTAGGTGACTCGCTCGCTCGTTTGCCACCTTCTATTAATATAAAAATTAATTACCTGAATCGCATGTGGAGTATAGTTTTTACCTTTTTTATCTTTACCATACATATATCTTTTATTAGGTCACGCATAATAAACATAATGTAAAGATGATTCACGACTAATTATAATCGCAACGCCTTGCGGCAGGTGACAAACGGGACTTAGTTTCTGGAAGGAACATTTAGAGGTGAGCATTAAAAATTGTGAGCGATCCTCATTTATGCTAGCATTATACTTAGGTACAATTTGCGAGGCTGTCACAGGGCCTGGTATAATTTCGCGATGGCAGTAAATCCATCAATACCCGCCTCGGGCCACGGACGCTTTCAATTTGTAGGCCGCTTACATCGCCAATTACCGACAGACGGAAGGCCGATCATCATCGATATACGTGCTTAATAATGCCTAATGACACTTAATAAAGATGGGATATAAAAGTGTGACGATTATTTATTGTGCGTCTCGTAAATTTTAATGGTCCGCTGCTGCGTCAAGAAATTCCCGTGAGTACGTTATTTATCCTTATATTCGCGAGTTTCCCTTTTTTCTGTTTGTAATTATAGTTGATAGTACGACGTTTTGACATTTATAGTGAACATTTTTTCTTCTATGAAACTTAAAACACTTACGAAACTTGTACGAATAGGAATACGAAAAATGTTTACGGTAACCAGAAGATGTGGTCATATGAGTATTAATTACTACATCGTGGCGATATTATTAATGGTCCTGAGAAACATCTGATATTTATTAAAAAGGAATATAAACAATATCTATGAATAATGAATTTGAGCAACATTTTTTAATGAAAAAAATTGTATTCGTATAACGCTTCAAATTTAAAACAGCGAGAGATCTTTAAGTATAGAAGTGGATATGCAATTAAATATCTCGTTCGGGATCGGTATCGGGGTACGGGAGTGAGAATTGATTTCATTTGAATTGCATGTATGACTAATTAATCTGGTTATGTTAAAATGTTACGACAATTTTATTTTGTGATTAACTAATATGGAGCCAAGTTTAAGTCACCGTAATAAACAGGGAATGTGGTTTCATACCTAAACTTAGCTACCTTACCTATGTTACTGGGGACTCTTAAACATGGATATAGATCTAAGCTTCTGAGCTCTTGTATCAACAACCTTGTTACGTACAAATTTGATCCTAGCTTCGGTAAGATTCATGAAATAAACACTTCTACCTACCTTACTAGGGTATAATAAACGCGAATGATATTTTTTTTTAATTTAATGTTAGTTTCTGATGCCATCTCTGACACAGAATTTTAATTAGTGTAATAAAAAAGAATACCTATACTTATATATCTCATTTGTTACTCAGGTAATTTAGGGATTCGGTTCCCAGTAGTTCTCTGGTCTGGATGCTTATGTGTGACCTGTTTTGAAAGAATGCGCACTCACCTTAATCGCGTATTCTATTCGAGGTATTTGCGTGAGTTAATAGTTATTGGTGCTTTAGTGCACTTTTGTTTTTTTTTTTTTTTATAGAAGAAGTTGGCAAACGAGCTATCGGTACACCCGATAATAAGTGACCGCTACCCATAGGCATCTGCAACAAACTAATGAGTTGCAGATGCTTTGCCTACCTTTAAATGACAGAGTAGGAGATAGACAGGAAAAAAGATATTTCTTTTTCCTATCCATTTCCTACTCAATTCATCCTATTCTTATTATCAATAGATGGAAAAGGAAAGAGGACAGGAATTGCAACTTCGGCACCTCACTCATCGAATATCACAATATAAGAATAAATTATTATTGAAATTTTCTCATGATATTTAGCAGCCCTGTTTGTATTTATAATGGTATAATGATAATGGAAATTAAATATGTCCATTATCATTATACCATTTTTTACTATTTATGCTGCAGTAGCTGTTGTGGAAACTGTTATTATATTTGTTGTTTAAATGAACTTTTATTATTAGCATCAATGATATAATAAAAGGTGTAGACAGAGGTCATGGATTTCCATTTGGTGGGAACCTGGCACACCTCTCACACGTCTCCTTCAATTTCTATGCTTGGATTTATGACCTATATCCATGAAGGTGTTATATTTTGTTATAAAATTAATTAAATAAATAAAATGTCTATGTCGCAAAAGTGAGTGCCAGTGTTGCCAACAGGATGTCTCAGAAGAACTTATAGAGATCAGATTAGTGACATACTAAAGAAAGGCGATTTAAGGAGTGCCCATAACCGACGGGCATGTATGCTTGAAACAAGAGGTGTTCCAGGAACGCACCAGATGGCAGTAATAAATTTATTTTTACCAATCTGGCTCAGGGTTGAAATATTTTTTGCACATGTATGTCCATTCTATTGTGACCTTCTGTAGCCTAAACAACTTGACCTATTTTGAAGAGTGAGGTATCATTAGAATTATATTCTTCTCCAGGGGGCCATGGACAATATGACGTTAGCACAACAATACAGTCAGTTGGTTTTTTGGTATGTTTGTAGGTTGCTTAAGCTGAATCCTCGCAGTATAACCTAACAGAGTACTGTCGAAGAGTCAACCTCACCTTGCGCTTTTACTCTGGACAACCAACGTAGACAAGGATGGCCGGGAAAGTTGAATAGTGGTATACTTAAATAACTTCATGTTCTGTAACTTCATAACAATTTCTACAATAAAGACTAATGTTAAGTGATCACCTATGCCTGTGACCATCCACAGAACCAAGGGAACATTGGACATGCCGCTGGCCTTTAAGGAAGTACACTATCTTCTTCTAAGAATCATATTGGTTTGGGAGTACATAGTTTGGTTTGAAAGGATGGCATGGAGAACAGGATTGTACAGAGGAGGGGATGGATAGAAAAAGATAGCTTAGCTCTCTCTCTGTAGCTGAGCTCAGATGCCTATGGGTAGCGGTCACTTAATAACCGCTTGCACGTTTGCCACATCCTACTAAAAACAAACCACAATGCAGTTGTGCGACGTAGGAAGTTGCGCAAAAGCGTCATGTTTTCTCATACAGCTTGTGTTGCTTTCACTAAGCCAAGCCTTATATCTTAAATATACAACGGAGAAATGTAACAAATAATAAGGATATGTATTGAATTTATTTATATTTCAAGGAATTTTGATGATACTAATATACTATATTTGTTCTGTGATTAGAGATTTTAACAATAAAAGATTTAATTTTTTACAACCATTGTTCTTTAGTGTATATTAATATTCCTATCACATTGAGGATTTTATTTAGAATGTATAAAGATAACAATAACAATAGATTCAAGAAGCATTTCTTAAGTACTAGCAACTTTTATAACCAAATTCAGAATAACGTATTGTTATTTTATTAAATTTCCTTCATGTTTTACTCATATTTAATTTCAGATCTCTCATGTATAAAATATAACAATAAAATTAAAGGTGTAAAGATATAGCAATTGGAGATTGTTTATAAGTTGGTTTGTTTAAAAGTGAATAACGTAAATAATGTGATATATTCGATAAGATATCATATAAACCTTACCTTTTGCGCCGACAGATGCTTTAGTTCTCGCCATTATACTATTTTGAATATTATTACCTCTTCTAGACGTTACAATTAAATTCACCACCTTAAATTTAGAACATAAACAATTTTCTACTGCACGTTGTAAGACAAACTTTTGACATTACTTTGCAATTTGGTAAAGTCACATTTTGGCGCCAACTACAGGCCAATCAAAATATTCCAATTTTGTTGTTATTTTATGGCGTGTAATACAGTTTTTTGCCATTTAAAAATGTGAGACTATCAATTGAAACTGAATATTTTTTTTACAATTTATTATAAAATAAAAGTAAGTAAACATAAGTTTGTAGGTCTACTCTAGCCTTCTTCATCAAAACTACAGAATAGGCAATTTAATACTTTTTAATCAATTTTCACTTTACTTTTCACTGTTCATTATAAAACTTAAATATTTGTTAAACAAGAAAAATTCAATTCTTTATTTTTAATACATTTTGAGTTGCATTATATAAAAGCTGTGTAATTGTAAAATTTTGAGGATTATTATTATTACTGTTGCAGCTTTGGTCGCGCCATGCTTCTAAGTTTGGACCGGAAATATTTGAGCAGTTTGTGATCTCGTTCCTGGAAATCAAGAAAAACCATAAGTTATAGA
>DWTW01000750.1:0-14700 GCA_018246275.1 Papilio slateri | reverse complement strand
GAGGTATCGGAGGATCGTTTACGATCGACCGAGGTATCGGAGGATCGTTTACGATCGACCGAGGTATCGGAGGATCGTTTACGATCGACCGAGGTATCGGAGGATCGTTTACGATCGACCGAGGTATCGGAGGATCGAGGTGTGACCGGACGAGTATGGTTTTGTATGGAATGTTTTTGACGTGATTTGTGGTGCTTCGTGTCCTACAGCTCTTCATTACACGATAATTATCGATTGCTTGTAATTAAAAGCTTTCGATTCGCGTCCCACGCCACAATGGCCCCTATGACGTGCGTGATAAAAGTGATTTTAGCAACGATACAACTAAATGGTAGTACAAAATTTACATACGTGCCGTGTCTATCATTATTCGTGGCTCTGTGACGAATTTATTATTATTTTTTCTAGAGATTTAAATATATGGATAGTTTTTTATATTTGAACGATTCGATTACGTCATCAATAAAAAAATATAATATAATGATGTTGCATGCTCTACCGCCGTAAACTTTCCCTTTTTTACACTTTAAAAATGTATGTCTCTTGAATTATTAATATTATTTAACATCACATGTAAACCAATAATATGGATTTTCCGTTCTCATAGCCTATCTAGATATTTAAATCTTTTTTCTTTTAATCTTTAGCGTGACATTTGTACTGGACGACGTTGGTGCTCGTCCTAAAACGTGCCAGAATAATTTTTAGATTGCAGAAACAATGCTCAGTGTTTCAACATACAATTGGGATCAATTCAGCCGTCGAGCGGCTGAACTGCGCCCGTGTGGATTTTACAATGATGTGATTTTATTTAATTTCAAACACACGACTGTTATTTATCGACATATTAGCGTACAATGCTCATTTTCTAAATATTTACCATTTACATTATAGTTAAGCGTATAGGTCTAAGTTTGATTCGATTTTATTTCCACACAATGAGTAAATATATATGTGTATACATTTATATTCATTATGTATACATATATCTATATATAAATACAGAAAGTATGTAATCTGGTACCATAGTCGAGTAGAAACCGATATGCCGCGTTGGCGTCCCTTTCAAAAGTTTAGCTCTCCTTAGATTTAGGCATTCTATAGTTTGCGTTACGCACAATATGTAAAAGCCCCGAGTATATTATGTTATTCAATCGGACGATTTTGTATTGGCGCTGTTATGAGTATCATACATATATATATATATATATACAGCGACGAACTTTCAGTGCAATACGCGCTCGTGTCTACTGATTTGCTTTCAATCTTCTAATTCAGTTTTAACTTTTTAACATTTATTTCTACACGATTGATAAGGCGATGCTACAAAAACAAATTAAATCTCTAACGTTACGATACGAATATTTAAAATTAAGACGAAATTTAGTAAAAAGAAAACTAATGCGGTAGTATAGATCTACCAGAATAAAAGGCGCGGCCCATCTCCAACGTTATAACGTATGATACCTACAATATAAATATCTCATATTGACAACGATCTCGGCGATTAGGATCAACTTATCGGATCTGTATATAAACGTATCGCGCGATTAGTTTGATCGACAATCGACTAAAGTATGTTGTACTGCTAACGGTATGACGGAATTAATTGAACCGACCTATTGAACGATAACTCGAGGCATAATACGATATAGATCTGAACAGAATCCGGCGAGATTGATTGGTTAAAATATTCTTACCGCTTGTGCCACGAGTGATGTGTAATAAAGTTAGAGGGGCGCGCCATTTTAGTTTGAACATACCCTAAAGTTAAATTGATAGGTCGCCCTCGTGTCGGTGTACTTAGCTAGTGTAATAGATTCGCGAGGGATTCGATACTGAACGATCGAGTGCCCGCCGATCGAATGGTAGATGTTTATTTTTGTTATAGTAATGTATCCCAAAATTACTATATTTAATAGAGTCAAACGATTTTATTCTTAATTCGAAGTGTTAAAGTAATATAGACTCTAATAGCAAACGCTGCAAGTGACAAAGTTGAGTTGCGTGCGCCGGCAAAGCATTTAGAGGCCATTGTATTGTGCTTCTTGCTGTAGTGACAAGTGTACGAAGGCAAGTTTATAAGAAATTGGAAGTGCTATAATCTATGATAATCAAATATTTAATTAATTAAGTTATAATTCTCCAATATTGTGGAAGATGTATAATATTTTTTACTAATAAATTTAATATTGTACTCGCGCGTTTCATTTCGTATGAAAATATTTTACCCAATTACTTTGCAATTTAATAAAATACACACAAATTAGTTCCCGCAGTAGAATCTTCAAGGAATCGTTTGTTAGGTGCATGCACAAAAATATAGAACAACAGTCAAGTAATTTATTTCAATTTTTTTAACATTATAAATAGTCAATAAGTTACAAAGTTAAACGTCTAATATAACAATGTCTTTTATTAAATAATACTCGTTTATTATCCCAAGTTCATAAGTACTTAGTGTATTAATATAATTGTAAAATTTGTGCTACATAATTAGCGATTCTATATTTTATTCAATTCATCTCACGAAAAACATAACATTGTTGAAATGTTCAATTTATAATAGTGGTAAATACATTTCACCCTAATGTTGTTTAACTTTGGTCTACAGTCACCTTTTAACGAAGCCAATTTTAGTGTTTAAATAATCCCTTGCTAATATAATAAATAAATAAACGACGTGCCCGACAAACCATAACGCCATTAACTATTGTTAAGAAATAATGTTATGTTGAACAATTCTTTAACAAAATAATATGTGCCTGTGACCCTAACTATGGACCCTTTATTTTTTCCGCTTTTTGACAGATCTTAATCGTTGGTCGAACCAACACCGTGACGAGGGTTACGATAATAATAACTGCCACCGACTTAGTTGTCGAGCCAACGATCTTTTAACGTTCGAGACTCGATGCCGAGTCTCCCGGTTTGAAATACTCCACTCGACACGCCAACAAAATCTTAGCAAAGTAACATTAATATAGTAATATTTAGTACATTGTCGCAATTTGACTTTAAATATTTTTATTTTGCTTAATAATTTGATAATTCGTGACAATATTTCTTTAATATTGAAATATTGGGACGAATATATACAATTAGCCGTGGTGATGTAATTAAAGTTAGGCGACTTGTACCGCGGCCCTCAAAAGGTGTATTCGAAAAATGTGTTTAATTTATGACAAAAGTGGATCTTAGGAAGAGTCTCTAAGATCTACTATTGTATCCAACCTCTAAATCTCACCTTAATCACGCATTATTACGTATATAATTATGTATTTATCACGAATATCCTGACAAAAATACGCTTTTAAAGTTTCACCGAGCGTTAAAATCATCAAAATTTTTAAATATACCGCTATTAACTTTTCCCGTGTTCCCCGATTTTTCACTTTTTAAAGATGTGAGAGCTGTTATTGCTGTAATCCAACTCAGAAAGGTTTACCACCTACAGCGAGCATGACATTTTCGAAGGCAATCCAATTAACCAACGCCCACGGACCCATTCGTACCCACGTCGGTAAGAATCCTTTGTATAACGACAGGACGCCCTCATTCTTCACAGACTGCCGGACGCAGTCGACCAGACCTCGATATAATAATCCTCTGAAAAAAAAAACGTAATAATATTGAGAAAACCGTCGAACATTTTTGCTGGAACTTCAGTAAGTGCTTTTGTTTCAAACATGATAAAAGGATTGGACACTTGAAGAAGTTATTTTTTGATAATAATACAATACAATTTAGACGGGCATGAAGTAGAAGTATGCTTCTGCGCTTCGTCTGATGTGTGAGGCGCCGGAGGCCTAATTTCAATCCTTTTCCATTTCCCATTCTTTTCTTATAAGGATAGGATGGGAAGGGGAAGAGGATTGGACGAGAGGAGGATATAAATAGGAGAAGGAAATATCCTTTTTCTGCCTATCCCCTCTGTCCATTAAAGGTAGGCAACACATCTGCAACTCGCTTGTTGCGGATGCCTATGAGTAGTCCACTTAACATCAGGTGACCCGCTTGCTCGTTTTCCACCTACTATGGAAGTAGTAAAAAACTGATTTGAAGAATAATTGATGTAATTTACTGTCGCAACTGACAAGAATATTAAGGTCATATTCATTTGAATTTTTTTCTGAAATAAGTTAGACATTTGAATCCAATTAGGGCTAGGTCAGAAACGCAATAAAAGCCACATATACATCAGAGCCACCTATGTGACCATTTGGTAACTAATATAATACTACAACCAATTTTAGCCGCAACTTTAAAACCGCTATTTCTGAGATTAGCAAAAGATGGCGTTAGTAAGACAAATTTACTGCCATTCGACATCGTTTCGTTTTTCATTCATCATTGATATTATTACCTATTTTTAAATTATTTGATAGTATGCCATGTTATTATTATTCTAATTGCATTCATAAATAACATCTATGGTATGGTAAAAAAGACGTCAAAAATGTGCAACATAATATTATATACCTTAAATACAGTACCAATATATATCCCATTTTATTAAAAGTTATAAGAATGAACATTATATTTTGAAATATTATAACATTTGTATGTCTAGTCTGGCTATAGATTAGGGTAATTATTGTGCAACAGAATATACGATTACATATCAGGTGTGAACTTTATATGATTCAAACGTCCTTGATAAAGTGACTAGGAAACCGTCTAAAACGAAAGGAAAAGGACAATTCTCAATGAGCGTGCGCGGGCCGCGACTTTGACCCGGTTGTTTGACCTCGACCGTTCGTGGCTCGTACCTACGCGGCCACAAATAATGCATCAAAACATTGACGTACATGCCACGCGTTCTTACATCGATTCTACCATATTGACCTGATGGCACTACTACTAGTGTACTCACAAATATTTTATTTTTTAACACATCTCTGATTGTTTTTTTTAAATAAATTAAAATTAGTTATCGTAAAGAACTTACACAAAAACTTTTCTCAAAATTAAAATGGTTGTAATATTTAAACTTCGCCGGAATAAACTCGCCAGAACCGGCTTTACCGTGAGTCTGTTGAGACCAAGACTTAATACAATACACATATCAGGTTATGTGTAACTATCGATAGGCCATGGTGAGTCTTGGCAAGATTTCTGAAGTTGCAGGTTTTAGATTTTATTTCATTATTATCTAATGACGCATTTAATTTAATGTTAGCCCATAATACCTGCCGTCGGGTCCCACCGGCTGGTTCATGAGGCGTGTCTTCATGACGTCAGCGGGCGTGCCCATGACGGCGGCGACGAAGCCCGCGGCGAAGGCGGCCAGCGTGTGCACGAGCGGCGAGTCTGCCATGCCCATGTCGCGCAGCAGGAACCGCTTGCAGAAGTCGTACGCGGCCAGGTCGCCCAGGTTGACGAGCGCCGCTCTCTGCGCGTTCGGTATAGCGCCTGTGTCACACAGTCTAGTATTAACAGTGGCTGTAGTAATGTACGAAACATTTGCAAATAGCCTTTTGCACCCCTTTCCACGACAGCGATGGTAAGACCAAAGAAAAGATCTCGTACAGAGTATTTACTGCTACAAGTTAGCAGTAGAGTAATGTTTAAACTGCATTGCATTGTGAAGACCGTACCTAACCATCGTTGAAAACCCTCGCGTATTTAAAGTAAATTGAGGAGAAGAAGATAGCAATAGCTACTAAGCTTAGGATGTCAACCGTTCCCCTGAATAACAATGATACCACAAACTTGAACCAAAAAAACTCATAAAACAAGTGAATTTTCTGAAATTGTTACTCAACAACCGGCTTGAGCTAAAATATGGAATAAAAAATGGATTCCATCTTTACCTAATAAACATTTCTTTTTTGTCTATTTATTTTGGTTTCGAACTGATATTCATGGGTCACGGTGCGATGCGATTCCTTTGATATAACATCAGATGAATCATTTGTTAGTTTATCACTTTCTTTCTTAAATAAAAATTGAATCTTGGCTTCGCGGCGTATAAATTAGACGCCCTGGGATCGTTACCTATATAAATTTATTTGTTACCTCTCCAGAAGCCCTTGATCCCACTTTCTGCGTACAGTATGGAGTAGGCCTGCCTGCAGTTGGCGAACCTGGGCTTCTTGCCCTGCAGCAGGCGGCGGCCCTCCGCCTGCATCTGCACCTTCACCAGGTCGGTGGGCGATGCGATGAGCTGCGCCAGTGCGCCCGCCGACGCTCCGCCTGCGGGACTTCCCATAGATCGTACCTTTATAACTTCACATCTCGACATTCGTACCCTAATAATTTATACAATTAATAAACTAGTGCTGGACCACGATTCCATCTGATAAGAGGCGACGTGTTCGATAGATGGTCCCTACTAGTTTTGTTTGATGCGATGTACAATATAGTTGGAGTCGGGTAACAGTATACCGCAATTTAATTCACGTAGATCACAGCGTAGAGATATCTTTCTCGTTAGCTTAGATTGTTTTAAGAATACGCCTGTCAAGTACCGATCAGATACCTTAAACGAAGCAGCAAAGAAGAGACATTTACACCAAGCTGTGTAATTTTTTGTGAATACTTAAATTACATGGAACGGACTTTAGGCAAATTATAGAAATATACGACACGAACGAGTGCGAGAAATAAAATAAATTCAGGCTCTACATTGAATCTCAAAGTCAAAAAGTGTTGAAGACAACGTTCTATAGTACACAATGCTGCGTACACTTTACAGTATGGAGATTTACTGAATACTGAAGTTATTCATTCATTAAGTTTTAGGATATTATTTTAAGATATTTCAATTCGTTTGTAAGAGTTGTTTTTAAGAAGTGTGGTTTCAATTGCTCACACAAAGACGCGGCGCCTAGAGAGATGTTCCCCTGATTGTCCTTGAACACGTTCCGAAACCTCTCGTAGAAGACGATTCTGCAGCCGGAGTAGATAGCGTGACGTTGCAGCATCGGCATAAGACCACTCCAGAGCTTTAGTACTCCCTCGTTCTTCGCTATCTTCGCTGCCGTGCCTATCATCCCGAAGTTTTCAAGCTGGAAAGCCGCAATGTGAACCTTATGATTTGAAGCGTTGAGGTATATTTTTGATCGCTGTGAAAAGTGAAAGTAGTTGCTTCTCTATTCATTTTTATATGTAGTAGAAGGCAAGCAAGAGTGGCTCACCAGATGTTGTGACCACCGCTACTTTTAGCCTCCATTTCCTTTCTGCTGTCTCTTGTCCAGTCCCTCCTAATAAAGGCTAATCTCTCTATACTTGTGGATGTTAGAGGATAGCCGTGGTCACAGAACCCGTGATCTTCTACCATCTTGATCGTTTACCTCCTACCATCCCAAAAAAACCGTCAACACCCGCGACCGTCATAAGAGTTAAATATGCTCTGCCAGCGTTTTATAGGAAACAGAAGGGGGGGAAGTTACGCAACAAGTAGTAGAAGTTAATTGAAAAAAAAAAACAAAAACCCAACAGGCAGTATGTTTATCATCATTTATTACATCATAGTACCTATAACACTCTGGGGAAGAATACGAATCTAATGACACCGCACTCATCAAAATCGGTCAAGCCGTTTAGGGTAAAGGCAAAAAACCCTTCTCCTTCTCCCTCCTTCTTGGGTCAGTCGGATAAAAAGAGAAGACTGAGAGCACCTCCATCGTCCACCGCTGCTACACAACTGTATTCGTGACATAACTTGCTAGACGTGGTGAGAAAAAACTAAAAAAAATCTTTAAGATTTTTTTATCAAGATTTTTTTACCGACAGTTTAGTTAATCCATCGAATAGAAACGTGTTAAATTAAAAAGTATTTTTATTTTACCAATGGTTAAATTTATAAGTGCCGAGCCACTATTGCATCACCACTTAAAGTATTGATTAAATAAAACAATTTGAAGCGAGCATTACTTTGTTTGTCGTCACCCTGCAGCGTCGGCCCATAACCAATCGATTGGTCGTATGTTTCGGTCAAAGTACACGCTTGGATTTACTTGGTCGATATCAACTTGTTTACACTAAAGTATCGACTTGATTCAAATGGCTTAGCAGTTAGAAAAACGAAATTGTAGAAACTTTTATGTCACGGGTCACGTAGTCTGATGAACACATGCCCAATGAGAAGAAATATTTGTTATTTTGGTTTTACAAATTATTAAGAATTTTTTACGCCTGGCCGGTTTAAGGTTTTATACGAAAAAAGGTAAAAACAAAATTACAATTCGAATTCGATTACGAAGTTGTAAGGCGACAAAGTTACTTAATACTAGTGATGTCATAGGTGAGACTCACCTTGTTTCACATTTTGAAATTGTAGACTTGTTGTCTATATACACCTCTTGAATGACTTATAAGACGTTAGAACTTATTGTTTACTATTATTAAAATTACAGTTTGCCATGCGGATGCATATAAGTACAGCTCCATTTGGAGAGGGTGTCAACAGTTTATATCTCATTAGCATAATATTGCTTTCCTGTTTACAATTTTATACGGCGATGGAACTTGGCAACCAATTTGATAACAAAACCATAGGCCGATTAAACTGATCGAGTTATTTTATAAATACAATTCTTTACATACTATACATTCGTATAACTCAAGTGTTAGCAAGTAGGTTATACATTTTAAATGTACTACTCTATAACAAATAAAGATGGTAGTATAAGTTACATGAATTCATAATGAAATAAGCTTTTATATCTTATGACCCGGCGGCCACGGATGTATTGTATATATATCATATAAACCACTGTAGCCCAAACTGGATCGCCGTGAACTGGGACAGGACAGACGAACAGACACATTATCGAACATTTATGCAATTTGAAAGATATCACACAAATTTTGCCTTAGTTATGAATTAATGTATCTACATATCAATGTAAGCATCACTATATCGTCCGTGTTGTGTCGACATGCCTTTATATTATACGAATGAATTCGCATTACTTTTTCCATTAAGTCATTTTAAGAGGAATTTTTACGGAGGAGGAGCAGCAGTAATTTCAGTATCGTTATTTTGTATTTTTATGGATTATAATATTATAATTTATTTAATCTGTACCTTAAATCCTTGTTTTGCGGCGGCAACCTCCGATTGTATTTGAAGTCTCGTTTTCGTTAAATCGAATGGATACGTTACTGTTAAAAAATAAATACAAACTATTAAAAATCTAACCTCTCGCAAGCAAAGCAATAATATATATAGAAAAATCGACACGCCAGCTGCTTTTAAAAGATAATTACCGACTCGTAAAAAGAACACCGACGACAAATAAAGAACTAAAAATAAATAAAACAACTAAAAGCAGAAAAGGGTACTGCTTAAAGAGTCCGCAGGTTTCTCTCCCTTTCATTTCTCTCGGCCTTTGGTTCGGCCGAGCATTTTAAAAGGATTTCGAGATATTCAGACGTGCTTATATATATATGCTTAGAGACTTGCTTATACTGTAAAAATATGACAGGACGAAACGAGCAGCGGCTAGAATTACCTATAGTATAATAATAAGACCTAAGGTACCTAGTTCAGCCGCCCAAGCGGCGAGTACCGCGACGGCGTAGCGCACGGCCACAGAGTCGGTCGCCTTGCTGGCCGGGTTGTCGACGTTGCGGAGCACCGCCATGCTAGTTGATCACTGTTTTACTAACTATTCATATATTTCCTAACACCTGAAAATAGAATTATTACGTTCACATGCTTCTATGGCTTACACAGTTGAGGTATTGAGGCATTGAACTTGCTGCTTTAGTTCGAACAACTGAATAACGAGTTTGTTGTCACGCACTAGATTAAACAAACTCCCTTCCCCGCGTCTCTTGCGATTTTAATCATTCTTACACATCATCGATGCTGTGTGAATATAGAGGAAGCGAGAAAGTGTGGAAATCTTTAATCTTCGCTGTCAAAATGGATGTGTATTGTTGCGACAGGTATTAAGTTTGACGGGGCACGAAATAGCCTAGGCTAGCTTTCCACAGTTTTCTAAAAGAATTCCGCGAGCTAACGAGCGAAATAATGAAAGTACTAAAATAATGTTAATATGAATCAAGCAGCGATAGCGAGAAGTAGAGAAGATAGAGAAGGAGAAAAGATCTAAGTTCATGCATACATCGTAAAACTGAAGCAATATTTTTTATTAAAGTTATTTTCAAAGCAACTAACAAGTAATAAGGTCTTACTCGTTTATAGTAATGAGAGTTTATAGTTACTGATTATCATTCAATGCCACTGGTCAGCCAGCATGTCACATGACAAGGCCATACTTCGCGTCGCTTAGGAATATAATATTAAAAACCCAGACTTTTTCCAAAAGCTTATAAATTGTAATATTAAAAAAAATATAGAAGTCATAGTATGAATTTAAACATGTGAATACAGAGGTAATCATGCATTTGGTCATAAGAGTGATACAAAGTTGTGATGCCAATAATAGCGCAAAATAATGTAAAATCAAATAATATTCAACGAGTTAGATACCCTGTAGACAGAGGCGGATTAAATGTCGAGGCGTAAAATTAATGACGTTCGCGGAGCCCTTTTTTTGGGACGACGAAAAAAATTGTCATAAGCGATCATGAAATGAAAATGGTACCGAATTTACAACAAAAAAATCAAAATCACAAAATCTTCCGATGCCTGCGCCTCTTCAAGACAGTAAATTTATAACCCTATTTGCTATTGTGGCGCCCCTATAATATAACTCCGTGCGTGCGACCCTTCATTATATTACGCCTCTAGTTACGTGCGTACTTTGCCTCAGGTATAATCCGCCCCTGCCTGTAGAGGTATACCTAGTTTATCCGGATGCTATGCAGATATTTGTGTTCGAAGAGTGGGTATTTTTTTCTATGTCTGTTATCATTCTGTCATCCGATTGTTGTGAACATACCCACCTGAAGCAATGACGATGTGAAAAAGATCAAAATCATAATTGTTACATTTTATCATTCTGATCTCTCTCGCATGACTTTAAACAAACTGTGAAAGGAAACACTAACGTTTCTGTACATTAACGAGTTATGAAAATGATTAAATTGATATTATATAAATGCGAACTGAATGTAGGATTGTTTGTTTGATACACTTTCAGTCTCACGCCTTAATGATTATGAAATTTTGCGCACACATTGAAAAGTATGTAGTATTTTTGATTATCTTTCAAGTATTTAAGGACATCAACGCGGGCGTAGTCGTGGGTAAAAGCTAGTTGACTACATTTTTGGCACAAGTCTATTGGAATTCTCATCCAGTTATCGCTGAATACTCCGATGTAATGTGGAATATGGCCAGCGATATCATATTTGAATATTTGATTTATAACAAATAGGCGCAGGCGTTGTAGCAAATATTTTTGGAACCGGTTCATAGCGTTGTTCGTTGTGGGGAGTTTTACTTTGATAACCTCTGCCTGCGCTCGAATATTGTATACTTTTTAATATGATAAAATATTGAGAATTTGTTTTGTTTAAAAGTGCATTGGAATTATCACGTTACTTTTAGTGAGGAAAAATAAAAGCCGGTAATTATAGTACCGTGTCTCTTTGTCTTTGCTCATTAGAATCACTACAATACAAATCTCACATATTTTCTACTTCACTTAATCATTAAAAAAAATTACTAAATTATTGCAAATAGCACATGCATAAAATATCAAACACCTTCACTCACAATTTTATACTTAAAGATAACTATGTATAATTTTTCATTAATTTGGGAAATATCATAATTAAAAAATAAACTGCAAATCAATAAAAAACAATAAATAAAATATATTTTAGCCATGAATAGCCCCTACCTTAACGGTAACAAGAAACGATCTCGCTTGCGGATGACGGAAGCACAACTGATAAGGTATTCTTAATCGCTACATAAACTATTACTATTACGTTCGAGTTCAAATAGTAAGTGCAACAAATAACGAGCGGACTTGAGCGAGTGCAAACAACCAACGTAACGTTTTAATTCAAAGTCTAAATGTGGTGTGAGGTCGGATAACTAACCGCTAATTAGTTGGACAAATGCCATTAATTAACACGTACGTTTGGGTAACATTAAATCATTTAGTTCCACTTTATCTACATTAACGCAGAATGTAACTATCGGAAATGAAATAAATTAAAGCAGGCGTAGCACTTCAAGATAAGATAACGTCGTAAAAATGTGTAGCTTAAGAGACGTTGTCACTAAAATTGACAATGATATGATTTAGCGGTTCGTGCGTAATGTGAAAGGATGGTGTTTGCAGTGCTTCATATCGCCTACTTCTTGGTTCCGTTTAAATATCTACCACTTTCAAAGAGGCAAAATAAAAGATCCTAGCCTCGACTAGAACTGCTATCATTTTCAATATAATTTGCTTTCATATTTTAGAATGTGTCGTTCGATTGTGAAAAATTGTAGCCGTGGCGCAGTGGCAGATCCAGGATTATGATTTTTCTGACCTTGAGATTTTTGCAAGGTAAAAAGTAAAAATTCTGTGAATTCTGATTATTGGGGGGCTTGATGAGCGGGACCGTGTATCTTTTATATGATTTTTACAATCTGAAAGTCTTGGCTTGGTTTTAAGTGTCACATCATCTGGTACACTTGAGTCAATACCGATTGATATTTCTGTTGACCTCGTCTCGATACAAAGAATTTAAAATACGTAACTGTCAATATGTTGCGGTTGTTCGGAACACGTTGACTGTAATGCAGTTCAACTACGATGTAACCTTTGCCGCTACTGTTTTAAAGTCAATACACGGTCAAAGTACAACGGTGCAAAGTGCAAATGGAAATTATTATTATTAAATTCCATTCCAAATTGTGAATAATCATTTATTTATACTAAAATTCTACTACTACTATTCTAAAATTCCGCGTAGAATTTACTCACAAAATTTCTTAAGATATTTTATTATTTTCGAACTTAATACCGTTTAACATACCAATAGCTGCTTTGAGTACCAAAATATGTTTTTAACGTCAACGTTAACTAAAAAATAAATTGTTACATCAATACGTATCTTAAATATGAAATAATTATCCTTTACCTGCGGTTCCGCTCGCGTTTATTGTTACATCCGACACAGCTGATGCTATATTCAATTGAATATTGAACTGCCCGCCGGTATTTAATCATTTGAACGCCAGATGGCGTGGAATTCTATTCAAATTGCTCAAACTCTTCATCGGACGATTTTTAGCCCTAGAAACATTTTTTTTTATAAAAGTGTTTCCTCCTAAGTCCTTTACTATGTACTCCTTAAAATATGTGTACAAAATTTCATGATCATCGTTTGAGTAGTTTACGCGTGAAAGCGTAACGAACAGACAAACAAACTCACATTCGCGTATATAATATTAGTTAGAAGATACCTATATATTTTATTTTAATAATAACTAGTCGTACCGTGTCGCCGGCATACTATCTATAATAAAAAATATAGCCTAAAATACTTCTAAGTAATGTGAGCCTAATTAGTGCAAAAATTATTGAAATCGGTTCCAAGCAAACAAGTTTTTCCTCTTTATAAACAGTACTGATATCCTCTACCAAGTTTTATAGGTTTTTTTAAGTTCAATGCTAGATGAGCAGTCCAGAATCATTGGGTCCAACAATAAGACTCCCCGCAATTTTTATCAATTTATTTTGTATACAGTCGTGAACGGGAACTCAGTCATCTATACTCACTAAAACAATAATATTATAAAGAGGAAATATTATATATTAAATAATTCCTCTATTTAACTACTCGAGCGAAGCCGGGGCATGTTGCTAATCAATAATAAAAATACAGAACTATAAAATAAAAGACATGATTCTTACGAGGAACAAACAGACGTTGAATAAAGAATGGTAAGGTTGTTACTCAGAACAACTGACAATTGTGCAATTCTGACAATATAAGGACACAGTCAGCTCTGCGACGACGGTAACCGTTCGTGTGTTTTTACGTCAATCAATTCATTATTAATGCACGGCTTTGGATTGCTTTTTATGACAAGGTGACAAAGAAACAAACAGGTTTTCTGATGTTAAGTTATAGACACCATTCATAAGCATTTGCTACAACCAGTGGTATAGGTACCAGGGAGGATAGTAGATTTATAAGAGAGTTGCGAAGAAAAAAGGAAACGATTCGAACGACCAAAGAGGGGCAAGTAAGGAGTTTAGATCACCAACAGCTCCCTATCGTGGTACTGTTATCTAATCGACTATCTCGTACACCGGTCGTTGCCATTGCGTGATTCTAACACTGTTATATTCGTATCGCTTGAAGTTTTGCCACTTGACTGCAAAATCGAGCGTTAGAAGGCTTTTCATTGCAAGACCGAAATGAATTCCTGCCTGTGGTTTTAATACCGTAATTATTTGTTATATAAAAACGTCTTAAGTAAATAAATATATAAAAATTGTTTTATTTACTTAAGAAATACCGCTAAAAAAATTAATCGGATATAGGTCTATGCAAACTTGCAAACAAAAAAAAACTATGAAGACTAGGTATCGAAGCTAAGCCCCAAGTCTTGCGATGCACTCTTAGTACTGAACGAACGGCAATGTTAGTCAGCTAAAGCAGCACACTAGTACAACTTTTTTTTTTCTGACGGACTTGTCGCTGTTAGCCTGGAGGCTTTTACAGATTCACCGGGTTTGAGGCGGCGGCGCAGAGGGCGCTAAGCCTAAACCTCTTTGCAGTAACTAAGCTCGAGGGCTCCCTCGGGAGCCTCGGCTCGGGCTG
>DWTW01000749.1:0-14701 GCA_018246275.1 Papilio slateri | reverse complement strand
CCCCGAGACATGCCGAGTGCGAGAGTGTACAGGATAGCTCTCGCCTCGCCTCGCCTGGTCTCGGGGTGTTTCGCCCGCTCTCGCTCCCGTGTCGGTTTTCGTGCCCGCGTCAAAGGGTCTCAACATGTCTTCGCCATTTCGTTCGCAACCGCAACTGAACAGACGAGAGTGAACATGGTAGCGCTCGTGGATGACCCTCTTGGGCGAGAGCGCTCGGCGAGAGTTCACGAGAGCACTCGCTCGAGAGTGTACAGCAGCCTTTACGTTCATAGATATAGAGCGTACCCAAGTTAAAAATATTTTTCATAATGATTTTATAAATAGTTGTTTTTTTTTTTATAATTACAGCGTAATATGCACACGAGAGCGTTGCTGTATTTGGAACGGTACACGAGGCGGTGCGTCTCCTGCGGTGGCGGTTGTTTTGTGAAGTTTTTAGGACTTAGATGCAATGACGTAAGCTGTTTTACTAAGTACTAGTTGATTAGGAGGAAATTGGCCTGCAAATGGAGATGTGACGTTTAGTCACCAAAATATGTCCAAGTAGACGAAGAAAGATGATGGTATCCAGGTAGATCTTATGAATATAAAGGGAGATTCTTTTACCAATAAGTAAAATGTGTAGGCTACCCTGTATAGCGTATCATTACTTTACTCAGCTGAGTAAAGACCTTATCCATTCAGCATTCGCTATTGCATCGCATTTGCTAATTATGTATGTGCTTTTTGTGTCTTCAATAATTTTGTTTTTCTTTGTCTTAGCATGTATATATATATTTTTTGATTCCTCGATATTTTATCTGCTATGCCTATGTTACTTTACGTTCTGAATGGATTAAACGAGTTATTATTATTATTACTATTATAGTGGATTTTATCCCAAAATAAATTTCTAAAAGGCCTCATAGAGGGGAGAGTAGTTAGAGAAGTCGGTAGTCTGAAAGCCTTAACGTATGTGAAAACTTCTGGACAAGTAAGGAGTGGGGAGTACTAACATTTTCATTCTAATGCCTTCAGGGTCTAATTCGCGAAAGTGAAGAGTTGAAACGCGTCCGGGATCAGATTTCTAGCTTCAGCGCTGAGACAAAAACAGCCGGCGAGCAGTATCAACATTCGTCTTTTGTTGTACACCCATCTATGGAGCTTACGGTTTATATTTATTACAATACCTCTAGACGTTTGTTTTAATATTTTTTTGGTATAAAGCTGCCAGCCTATTTGTAGGAAAGAAAAGTAGATAAGCCGGAGATAGCGGGTCTAGGCCACATACAGTTTTTAAATTTTATAACAATAATCACGTACATCCCAGAAAATGTAATGAGAACACTGAAATCCTAAATGTTTTCGCATAATCCTGAATGTTTACTCTCGTACATCTACGTGTACATTCTCGTCGGTTTCTGATATTCTTTACTTGACTTTCTTTCTTACTTCGATCCAGGTCACTTACTTATCCGTCAAAAATGTCTTCCTTTCTCATAGATGAACGTCCGGAGGAATACTAATACAACGATACTAACGGAATCAGAAGGTAAGTATAAAATTATCACACAATGAAATTTAGACTTTAAGTATAGGGATAGTAAGAAATAAAACCGTAACCGTGAGCATAGACGCACAGTGGCCAGCCTCTCGATGTCTTACAGGATGCATATTGAGGCGCACACTGCTCAGGAATTACACGAAATAATTCCCCCATTCTCTATTTTACCATCGGACGTTTAGACAAACGGCGGATATCCAGCCTTTTGGCGTAGACATACCGCGTGTTTGAATGAAGCAGTTCGAATCTTTGTTCCTTGTGCGTACGGCAAAGGATTGGAACAAGTTGCCAGCGTCTGTATTTCCGTCCAATTATGACGTGGGTACCAATAACCAACAGGAGGAGAGTAAATAGGCTATTACTAAACTAGTGCGTACCATCCTTCGACTACAACACCACCAGGTGGGGTTGTGGTCAAGCGCTAGTTTATTCATTATAAAAAAGTAATAAATTATTTAAGGTATAGCAGACAATGAAAGAAGAATCCGTCGCTTGACTGAGGAATACGACGGGAGCAGAGACGGTCGACTTTTCTTCTCTTATGACTTCAGCATTTGTGAATGTCTGCCCGTACTACTTTCCGCATATTCTCAGGCTGTGGACCATTGTTTTGGTGCTGGTAATTATCCTCTGTTTATATTCCGATATATATTCCAATCATGTAATGTTTGCAGCTTGTTTTATAAATTTCTCTTACGACGTGTACTAATTGTTGCCACTCTAACTATTCTAATATTCTCTTATAATCCAACAACTTGTCGTAGTTTCTATCTCTTCATTACAAAATGAGAATTATCCTAAATTATCAGCTGATGAGAAAAAAACCATACAACATGTAACTAAATTCTTCTTAACTTTCAGAGGAATTTGAGAAACTGTTTGAGGCCTATATAGAGTACACCGATTTAAGTGTTATCAATTTAAATATGCCGCAAGCGATACGCCTGCTGTTCGAAGTGGAGACCCTAATTAATGTGAGATGTTAAGAAACATGTAGATAATGCTTTATTCGAAATTGACTATTTATCACGAAAACATAAACACCTTTCATCATATCCGTAGTCTGAAAAGTTTCGGACAAAAATCAAATGTGATCTTGAATGGATGAACGACTTCCGTCTCGGGCGTATCCTGTCGACCCGCGGTGCTTGCCTCTTGGAGTCCGGAGATCTGGACGAAGCTAGAAAGCTCCTTCTGGAAGCGTTGAAGCTCTTCTCTGACCCTTTTCCAACATCTAAGTAAATTTTTTTTTATTTACTAACAATAGCACATTAAAATATAACAATATAAACAAAGAACTTAAAATAAATGTGCCCACAGCACCATTTACCACAGATTAATAATTCATATTAGAGACTAACATTGTTAATCGTAGTAGTAATTAAGCTAGTAATTTTACTATTTCTTTTTTGAATTTACTTTTACGAGTGTGTATAATGTCTATGCTATTAAAATTATAATTTTAATTTTTTAGATACTACAAGTTTATGTTAACCTAACCGTGAGTTTACACTGCTAAAAGACATCACATAAAACCTGTAGCCATCTCTCTCCTTCCCTATAAAAAAAAAACAGATGACCACATGTTTTAGGTGAATGCTTTGCGGCAGTGTAAACTCACGGATAACGCAGCAGGTTGGCTGCTTGTCCAGTGTTATGTTAGGTTAGAAGAGTTAAAATCTTTGAATGCGTTTCGATTTCTTTGTAAAATTAAAATGAATTCTGCTTTAAGTAAAACTTCTTACTTTTTCCTTAAGTAAACTACAATCTTGAAGGTACCTCCTTTCTGTGTAACATCGTGGTGGGACGCTCTGTATAGTTAAATAATATCGAATGCACGAAATCGCTAATATAAAAATTGTATGTGACAAAGGACGAAAGGTAAACAGCTTTTATATGTGTGTCTGGGGAACGTGTTTTTCATTAAGAAATTGTGTTGTTCTGCAGACATGCGATGCGTGTTCGCCACATGTGCGTTTCATTCAACCAGCTGATGGCTTTTTACGTCGCCCCGCAGTGCTATGTGGCCAGAGATCGAGGTGTATTCGGACAGTTCTACGAGTGTATTGCTTGGACACTGATCAGCTTGAATAGAGTGTTTATTGTTAGTACCATTATCTTCTAACATATATTACAATTACTACATATTATAAGAAATCCCTTCACCGCGTCTGCCTATACGTGACAAAGTCAAAAAGTGCTGAACGGATTTTCAAACTGTTTTCGCAAACAGACGTAGCGATTCATGAGCAAGTTTCAGGAATAATAAAAGGCCAGCCCTTACATCGTATGATGTTACGTTGAATGAATGTAATATATATAAAAGAATATGCACGCGCCCCAAAACAGAGGGGTAGGCAGCGAGATGGAAAAACGCTATCCTTGCGAAACCAGGGTTGCTAGTATGTACTTATGAGAGTATGATAATTTTCCAGGAATGTAAGGAGAAATCAAATGCTATTTTGGCTGCAAAGTGGGCCATGAACTATGCTCTACGCACGGACTCCAATTTTCGACTGCTATGTATTTGTTATGGAAACATGATAACATTATATGGCCAAGAACGAAATGTATGTAAAAGTTATTTTTAACACTTGTAACAGTTGATTTTACATGAAGTTCGTTAGCATAGGTTGTTAAAGTTGAGGCTGCTATTTCCTAAACCTTTGAATTATTGGTCCTTAAAATTATAAGACACAATTACCATTTTCTGGTAATTCCTTATTTTGAGACAAATTTTAAAACTTATTTTCTGATAAAACATAGTTATAATTTGAGTAATATGTTGTTTTTAATTATCATCCGTGGAAAATTATTTTAACTATTTCTATTTTAGTTCTCAAAGTGTGTAATGCTGGAGCAGCGATCAATGGATATATGCAATCGGAAAATTGGAAAAATCGATGTAACGGAAGTGCAAGCCGCCGGATACCTTTATACTAATATATTCCTTTTCCAGTTAGTATTCTCTCTAGTAACTTTAATTATTATTAAATATACTACATTATTTAGTAATGGCATAAGGTAAACTTTAAATTATTAACGTGTAGTACCTGTTGCACGAACGTACAAGCTCTACATTTAAAAGACCAAGACCTCACAGGATTGAGGAACCAGTATTTGCTTCTGCGTTCCATGTGGCGATTGAGGGGCCAGAGGCGAAATTCCAACATTTTCCCCTTTCCATATTTATTTCATTTCCTTTTTCAATCTATCCCCCCTCCGTCCATATAAAGGTAAGCAACGTATCTGCGACTCTGCCTTATTCCGGATGCCTAGGTAGCGGTAGTCGCTTAACAACACGTAAAATGCTTGCTCTTTTATCAGCGTGGAAAGCGGCAAAAGGGCCGAGAGCATTGAGCTAGGCCTGGAGGTGATGCGCATGATGAGCAGCATCACGGAGCTCACCACGCGCCAGCTGCTGGTGCTGTGGATCCTCAAGTTGTTGCTGGCCGAGACGCGGATACACGACATGGTCTCTATAATGAGAGAGTTCTTCTATATGACAGATCATTATGACTTGAGTTGTGAGTTTTTACGGCTAACATTAATATTTTTTGACTTTTTATTTATACTGTTTCAAATCGATATCTACAAGGTTGTGGAAATCCAATGTACTAGGGCTCAAGGAGCCTATTTATATGACGAGTTCTTGGTCCAGCAGAGTTGAGGACAGTGTATTTGTGGCTTATGCACTGACAATACTCAAAGGTATGAAAAAAATCTTACAAAGATATGCAAAGTTACCAAAGAAACTTGGATTATTTAGAAATATATAGTTATTGGTCTTGGTCAGCTTTGGGACGTAATATTTAGGCTGCCACTTTACTATGATCAAATATATTTTAGCTGAAACGTGGTACTACTACTATGCGATGGTGATCTTACTGGACACAGGATACAGCGTTGAGTCGTACAAAAGCTGCGAAAGGTTCTATCTCAAGAAAGGCGACGCCATACTTCGCTCTAAAACTTCTGAAGCTGCTTGGAACTTCTTCGTGTGCATGTGGCTTGTGTTAGTTCAACTGTTTGGGGTACTTAATTCGCTCACAGTCTTTTTGTATCATGTTACGGTCCTTTTGTAATACATAGATTGGACTTCAGAGAAGGCTGCATTTTGATATTAGTGACAAAGATAAAATTATTTAGAAATAAAGTGTGCTCCTTCTTTAGCTTAATCTTTTAAAACCAGTATTGTTTCACCATTGTACCTATACTCTATAGCTACAGATTTGTATGAAAATTGGTGTACTATGATGGAAACAAATGAAACATTGAAACGGAAAGTAATTATTCTACACATACAAAGTTGCGGTCTTAGGCTGCCTGTCCACTGGAGCGGAGCGGAGCTGTGCCAATATGAAGTAATCAAATCAAAGCTCCGCTTCAATGGAGATGATTTTTTTGGCTATATTAAACGTTCATACATTTCGGGGAACGGAGAAACGGAACGGCGAAACTTCTAACTGTTCTCTCGCTTCGATTGACATCACGTGCTCTGGGCCTATAGTCACTGTCCGATCTCCGCTCCGCACTGCTCTTCTGCTCCTCTCCGCTTAGTCGCTCCGCGTTAAGGTACAGATAGCCTTAAGCTAGAAGTACATAGTTTGGTAGTCTCTTTTAATAAATTAATTTTACTAGTCTGCAGTGTGCTTTAAGCCGGACCACACTTATATCCGCCCAATAATACCTATTTTTATATTATTTGTAGAACTATACGCGTGGGTATATGGGAGAAATCAATAATGTGGGAAGATAAAATTAAACAGCTTGTTGCAATGAAATATGAAAATCATGAATTCTGCGCCATGATCCTAGTGAGATTGATTGAAGGTCTGCTTATAAGTATGGTGCAAGAGGTAGTTATAAAACATTTCTTTATAGAACGAACTGTGGGTCACTTAATAAGGGTGAGTTAGACACACTAGTCACTTAACACACCAAATAATAATGTTAAGTGAACTCTAGCTCACCCTTGAACATCCACAACAGCAGGCTTTTAAGGAAAGAATATATAGTCGTCATCATCGTCTCCTCCTTTTCCTACCTATGTGCTGTCGGTATAGCACATCCTTCTCTTCCATATCTTCTTTCAGATTCACTCACTTCTTATACATATTATTTTTCACACAATCTATCGATACTTCTTTCGGTCTATCTATCTATCTATCTAATTTTATGGTTTGAAAATACTGCTAAAGGTAAGGCACAGCGTAGTATACAGAGCTACAGATCTGTGGGTGCGTTTCTACCTTACTTTTAAAGACGATTAAATAACCTAGAGGAAATTTGGAAGACTCCTAAAGGTATCAGATACCACAAGTGATAATAAATCTATATTGTCAATTTAGTTATTGATTTATATTGGAGCGGTTAATATAAATCGTGAAGATTATTAATATCTTTGTTTTGTATTTCAGATAGATAATAGAAATGTAAAAAAAATTCAAATGTACGCAAAACTTGTGAAGTCTCTCTTCCGAGATTTAAATAGCGCTTGCAAGCAAGCACGCATGTATCAACCGAGGTAATACTAAATGTTTTTGAGCTCTTAAAAATTCTCATTGACTTGTATTTTTGCTGGCTTTCATATTTCAACATATAAACGAAATTAACCCCTTTAGGGGAAGTCTATGGGGCTTGAGGGTTCTGTAGATGTCATGTCCACTACTGCACTAGTAAACTTCGAAACATTGACTGATAACCGTGAGTTTACACTGCCGAAAACATTAACCTAAAACATGTTGTCATCTCTGTTTTTTTTATAGAGGAGGGAGATAACAAAATGTTTTACGTGATGTTTTTAACCGACTTCAAAAAGGAGGAGGTTATCAATTTGTCTTTATGTTTTTTTAGCAGTGTAAACTCACGGTAATATAAACATATTAAGCATACATTCACACCAGTGGTTTGGGTCTTAATAGACCTCAAAATCTACTACATTTTGATAGCTTAGTATAATCTTAGTAAGTGTGTTTAGATATAGTTAAGTATAAAAAAGTTAAGTATAATCAGTGCGACGTTATATTTAATATTATTTAAGTTGCACTTTCCTCGGTGTGCTTTCTTTTAGCGAAGGTTGGAGATCAATATGGCCAAATAGATTTTTTTCAGCTTTGGATTTGGTTCAGCTAAGGAGTGATCTCTTGCTACTTGTGGCTTTTTAGCACTGACGCAGGTTCTTAAGCGAAAGGACAATTCTACGTCCAGGCTACTAGTTTGCTAAGTTATCTATGGAGCTTAAAAAAGCCTTTATTCTATAGAAAACGTCGTTACCGCAACGTGGAATATAGATTTAGAAGTCCCAGATTTTGACTTTGATAACTTATATTATTCTTTTTTTTGTATTTAATGATTTCAGATATTACTTGCTATTAGCTTACTATAATTGCATAAGTGATAAAAAGTCACGAGCTTTCAGAAACCTCAGCAAGGCAACAGAGCTCTCTAAGCAGGATGAGAATGCTACTCTCCTTATTTGGATAGATCACACGCGAAACGTTAGTATAACCTGGGAGACCGAGCTTCGCTCTACGTTGTCTTTTGTAAGATGGAACAATATGAAAAGTTGCAAACAAGCGAGAGAAGCTTTGCCGAAGATAAATAGGCGGACCTTTAGTAGGCTACTACATTTGAGCATGCCGCAGACCAGGACGGTGGTAGCGCCGCTTACCAGTCATGGACATTTTAACAAGCATCTGCTTAATATAGCGATCAATGACAGTCCTCTATGCAGAGTGTGCATAGAGGAGGAAGAAACGATGTCTCACGTCATGCTGCACTGCCTTGCAGAGTGTGTGTACAGGGCTAAGTATCTCGACTCGTTGGGATCGCTCCCGGAGATCGTTAGCAACATTAATTGATTGCTTAGTGTTTTGGGGAACTAGGCTGGCTTGATTGATCCATGTCCCACGCAAAATATGTGCTAGTTGTGGAGTTGAGGTAATGTAGCCCCCATCTACTAACTAAAGATCATGTTTTTTCGGAAAAGATATTTAGTATTCAAATAATGTTCTATTACGCCATCGCTTACTACTCTACTTTTTTCGTTTCAGCACTGGAATGGAATTTTAAAACCAACACTAGTCAACTATTGGACGGAACATATAAATGTCGACCATCAAATGGGCTATCGGGAATTGGATACAACTAAAGGAGAACTGATAACACCATATACCTTACCATTACCAAAAGATATGCCAAATTAAAAATACTTTGTTGATAATTATTTAATTAAGAATGAACTTTGGTAGAATTATTAGTGAAATAAAATCTTAACATTATTCGTATTTGTTTCTCTTCTTTGTAACTCTCGGCAATTATTACTTTACCGGTGCAATTTATAATTCCAAAAATCTGAAAGAAATTGGAACAAAGATGACTAGTGGTCAGCTACAATCACAAAATAGAGTTTTAAGTAACTTAGATGCATAGTAAGGGATTTGCCAAATGAAAAGGGATGTAATTTGATGAAATACTAACTATAAAGTATACTCACAAATACGATATTTTTACAACGAAATATCTCGAAATACCAATTATTTAAAATCCAACATTTTTTCGAACACAGTTGAAAAGTTTAGAATTGTTTTTAATAATCTTGTAACATTGCAACTTATATTTTTAAATTTTCTATGCTGATAACATTGAGATTGAATGTCAGTAAATAAATTTGAGTATATGTCATAATAGAAATAACCAAAGTCTGAGTTTGTATCATTGCATTTATATTAATTGTTTATTAATTAAAAGGAAGTTAAAAAAATCAACTACGAAATAGATAAAAAATGTCAGCTGTAAAAAGAGTCCAGGTACCCTTTCGTTATAAATAATTTATATTTCGTTTTTGGGTTAGTTTCAGGTTAGTTTTGTTTTTTTTTTGTCTTATACTAAAGTAATATTATTGTTACAGCAATGGGCTACTTTCGCGCGAACATGGCATATTTTCGATTGTAAATGGCAAGATCCTTATGAGTCGGCAAATACAATTAAGAAATATCTGATGGGTTTACACAAACCTATATATCACCCAATGAACGATTGCGGTGACGTCGTTGTATGCATAAATAGTCGAGAGATTGCATTGAGGGGCGACGAATGGAGGCAGCGAGCGTATTTTCACCACACTGGATACCCGGGTGGGGCCACTTGGACATTAGCATGGGAGCTGCATAATAAGGATCCAACTATGGTGAGAAATTAATAATAATAAAAAAGCCCTAACCTAAGCCTTTAGATGAAGGTAGATGTTACGACCTACATATACTACTTAAAGGAATTAGGAGGATGGATAGAAAAAATGCTTATCCTATTTATCCTTTCCTCTGTCCAAAATAAAGGTAGGCGATGCATCTGCAACTCATTTGCTTGTTGTTGGTAGCCTACGGGTAGCAGTAGTCACTTAACATGAAGTGAACCGCTTGCACATTTACCACTTTCTTCCAATTTAACCTTCTTTTTCCATAAAAATCTTGTCACATTTACTGAACTTGTCAAATGAAAAACTAAACAGGAAGGATATATGATTCTATTTTAGTGATTTACTATAGGTCTCTAGTTGTAACTGTGTTGAATGTGACAAGGCAATGGAAACGTAGACAATCCTTTTACCATTCCGACCCATGAAACACCGATTCGGCAACAATGACTTATAGAGTGAAAAATGTTAATTCGATGAAACAGTTTGTGATAGATTATGCATTTGTTACAGATTATCAAAAAAGCTGTATATAGAGCTCTTAAGGGAAATCTCCAAAGGCGACACACTATGGAGCGATTATTAATTTACCCTGGAGAGATTATACCAGAAGATGTGAAACAAAATATTACAAACCAAATCCGTCAAATACGTCTTGTACCGACCCGGCTTGATCACATACCGGAAGAAGATGTCCAGAAATATCCAAAAGTTATGGAATATCCTGAAGATTATGTGCTTAAATAAGATAAGCTTAGATATTTGTGCAGATTTACTGATTAGATTAATACAGTACAAATGTAGATAGGCCTTGTATTACATTGTTAAACATGTACATGTTTATTATTTTTCCTTTTTTTATAGAAGAAGGTGGTAAAGGAGTGTGGTAAAGGAAAGTGGTTTATCCGATATTTAATGTCCGCTACTCATAGGCATCTCCAACATGCTAATGAGTTGCAGGTGCATTACCTACCTTTAATGGAAAGAGAAGGGGTTAAATAGAGAAAAGGATATTTCCTATTCCTATCCATATCCTCCACTATCAAATCCTCTTCCCCTACCTATAGATTCCTTATTATAAAAGAATAGGAAGCGGAAATGGACTAGGATTAGACCTCTGGCACTCATAAGTGGAAACGCAGAATGCTTCTACTTCACGCCCGTATTCTGTGAGGTTGTGGTACATATGTCACCAGTTGAGCCGGCCCACTCATGCGACGGATGTTGTTGCGGCATTTACCACTCTGTCCTTGTTTATATTATATCAATTAATTAACGATTTTGATAGTATTGATCTTTTTAATTGCTAATTGTTAGGAATTGTTTGCGATTAGCACAAACAATACACCTAAGGGACGTGTGCTTGTTGACGCCGGTTTTCGGGGGATTAAAAATTGTTTAACTGGTCTCAATCATAATTTACTTTTTATACTGCAAAGACAAATTACGTTCACCTTATTGTATGATTATTATTTTATTTATTAACTCTATATTCTTACATGTTAGTAAAGTTATAAACGGTGACTTAATGCCTCAGTTAACGTAATGTGGTGAAATGTCGATAGGTTAATCAAGTAAAAGTTGAAAGCTGACCAACCAAAAATTCGACTTTATTACTCTTTTTATGTAGGAAGCAGGATAATAGTAGAGTACATTATTCACTTGATCTTAAATTATCCTCGCAACCCTTAATTTGTTTAAAAAAATAAAAAATAATTAAAAAACATAAAAATTTAATTTAGCTTTACAGGTATCATCAAATGATAGTGTTAAAGACGGGAATTTGCTAAACTTTAGCGAAGCAAAGGGTTATCGTAAATCTTCGCCGGGTAGTGTACATTCACAAACTCTTGTGGGAGATCGACGACATTGATGGTCTCCAGCTCTGAAGCGCTGATCGGTTCAAAAATGTGTCCAATTATGATGATATCAGCTGCGGCGGCGTCGATTTGGGAATCTACGAAGTTAACTGCGATACCGTCGGCCTGTTGCACTTCCTCGTTATCTGATAAACCAACGAATTCAGCTACAGCACCGTCTTCAGCGATTGCTTCTACGTTGTTGTCAACGAAGCGAACGGCAATTCCGTGGCTGGTCTCTTCTTCGTTTACGGGAGAGTCGACAAAGTTAACTGCTGATCCCTCATTATTTACTTCTTCATTGATTGGTGAGTTAACAAACTGAACAATGTTATCATCTTCAGCGATTGCTTCTACGTTGTTAGCCAGGCGATCGAGGTTTCCATCATCAGCCAGCTCTTCAACTGGGGAATCCACAAAGTTAATTGCTAATCCATCAACTTCTTCCATTGGTAAATCGACAAAATGGATAGCGGTACCGTCTTCCTCGTTTAAGGCGGAGTCAACAAAGTTTACTGCGATGCCGGAGTCATCTTGACTTACCTCGGCATCCTTGGGTACGAACAAAGTCTTGAAGTCAAAGGTAGCGGGCACATCTGGGGTCGGCAGAGCCGAGGCCACGGATAAGAGCGCAATCGCAACAAGTACTCTCATTTTACTGCAAGAAAAAATAAATATTCTTTTATAGTCATTACCAAAGACCTTATTCCTGGATTATTGAAAATCCTTTAAATCCCTACATCAGTTTAAACTAAGTGGGGTAGATAACAGCAAGTTATATCCGCGTTTTGTAAGTTTTAACGAATAATTCTTTTGTTTTTAAAATATTCTAGAAACTGCACTTTTAATAAATCGCGGATTAACAAATGTTACTTAAAAATAAATAAACAATTTTTTATTTGATCTGTGAAATGACAATCTTTGAGCACTTACCTGACAGCTTTATTGTACAACAAATCACAAATGATAAGTTTTCTTCTTATATAGGCAATCACCGTATAATTATCGTCTGCTAGATATTGATAGTACCCACTTATCACGGAAACTTGATTTGTCCACGTATATTTTGATTTGCTTTTAATCCTTATACTTTATACACTATTGTTGTGTAATTACAAATGGTTGTTTCGTCGTCTGGCTTTGCGTCCTTATTTTGGTAATATCAGTTAATAATTGAATCAAGTCGTCAAGTTCCAGACGGTTCGCAGTAAATACATATTTTATTTGTTTCAATAAACATTACTGTAACATTAACTAACTGTAATAACAATAATAATATTAAATGACTATAAACTCCACCATTGGAGGTTACAAAGGGCTGATTTCATAACTTCGGCATTCTATGTCTTGTCGAGAAATAATAGTTGGGTCATCAATAACGCCATAGGCTTATGTTTTTAAAATTAAATAAACTATCCATTATACATAGATAAAACAAATGTCTAATATGTGTATACTCTTTTAAATATTTTTGAGTTTTTTAGGATAAGGGAGTAAACGAGTCCAAGTCCAAGCGGGTCGCCTAATGTTAAGTGATTATAGCCGCGCGCTATAAACATTCGCAACATCAGAGGAACTGCAGATGCGCTGCCGGCCTTTAAGAAAGGAGTACGCTCTTTTCTTGAAGGACCCGTCGTATTACTGGTTTGGAAATACCGCTGGCGACAATTCAAGATCAATCGTCAAGGGCAATCGGCAAGAAGAAACTATTGATAGTTGGCACTACGCGAAAACCGCTCGGTAGTGGAACGCCAACGATACAATACTTTATTGATTAAAACATTTAAATAAACATAGGATGGTTTATTTCAAAACGGTTAGATTAGCGGTTGGCAACTGGCGGACCGCGGAGACCGCGGAAGTTTATACCTGCTTCGGACCGCCAAATATACTTAAATATTTTCATATGAAAACAGGGCATTTCTATTTTCATACGTTTGAAAGCTCCATAGAATCAAACTCATGTATTTTTTCTGAACCTCGATAAAAAAAATCACGAGTGTCTGGAACCCGCTTAAAACTATTTGCCTTTCCTTTAGTTAGAGCTTTTGTCATTTTATACATTTGTGGTAAACGGTGTCCGCTAAACCTAATTAGTTAATTTGCGGTTGGAGGTTCATATCCCAGTGGCCTCGTAAAATGAACTTCCGTTTTACATATTTATATTATCATTTGCTAAAATTCGTACCCAGTTAATTGTGATAAGATTGCTGTCACCTTATATAGTTACATTAAAAGGAAAGACAGTTGCGGTTGACGCATAAAAGTAACGATTTACGAGATTCCCATCTGACGTTAAGTTGTGATTGAAGGTTACGCAGTAGTTTCCCCTTCCCTTGAATGTACCGGCACCTAATCGGACGAAAGTACTGACGCCGACAATTTGTTTTTTTTCTATGCTGTACGTACAATGAATTAAGGTTCAAAACGTCTCCGTCTGCAGAGTGAGCGCCATCGTCTTGTCTCCTGTTCCTTATTCTCACTGTCCTATCTACACAAAGGTAAACAATGTATCTGGAGAATTCTTCTGCCTGATGCGGACTAGCGGCCACGTCAGCCACTTACTCGTTCGTCCTTCTCCCATAAAAATGCTATATGTTCAGTGTAACAAGTCTAGAACGAAGAATAATTAAACCTAATTACTATTTTCTTAAGACGTTAAATGAATTTTTATCTATTATAATTCGGTATAATTGTTTATCGGCTGTAAAAACTGTTCCTTAAATACTGATAATATATTTTCAACTATAACAGTGACTCACTGATACCTGCTGAAACATCGGCCTGCTGGCCACAAGTGAACTAATGCGGCCTGCTTTGTAACGAATGTACGACTTAAAACTGGATATAAGTAGTGGTGCACAACCTCGGCTCCGCCTGGGGATATGGGGTATACAGGGTAATTATATTATATATATAAAGAAAACGCCAATAGCCCAATGGTTAAGGGTACGGACCGCGAAACATGCACAATTTGGTCGTGGGTTCTCGAATCCCGACATTCGACTGTGGTCGTGAACCATACTCAAAATAAATATTAGTAAATTATTTCGATAATCTACTAATATTTCATATATATGCCCGAGGAGGGTTGGCGTCAGG
>DWTW01000748.1:0-14707 GCA_018246275.1 Papilio slateri | reverse complement strand
GAATAGGAGAAGGAAATATCCTTTACCTGTCTATCCTCTCCGTCCATTAAAGGTACGCATTACCGCGTTTGTTGTCCGCGTCGGACAACGGGTAACACACAACATCAGTTTGTTGAAATTGTTAAAACGACTGACTTCTAGGTTTTTTTAACGCTAGGATACGCAGTCGTCAAATGCCTGCTGAGTTCCGAACAATCTGACCAAATCAAAACAAAGTGATCAAATCAAACTCGATGTGATTTATTTCGACTCATTTATTCAGTTTGAGTTCCGCTTTCAAAGTTTTCTATATAGCAGTTATATTCATAATACTCTTTACTGTCTACAACATTATCTTTCAATTTCGAATCCTTATGTGATTTCATTTTAATGATAAAAAAACCTTCTAAGTGGTTTCTCGGAAAACTCGTTAAGTACAACTTAACTGTACACGCGCAATTGGGATGATAAAAGAAACCAATCTCTTTTGTTATATTTACGACATACGGTTAAGTTATCTTTGAAAAATGTTTCTCAAATGTCTATTCAAGTGTAACATACGGGTGTGTCTTATAATTGGATAAAATTTGTCTCAAAATAAATTGTTACGGCACACTCTTTTAAATTAATATTTGACGATCAAACAGAATAAAGTAAGCAGCGCATCTGATCACATGTGACCACCGCAACCCTAGTACGTTTTACGTTGTTAACACTTGTGTAGAAAAGAGAAGAATACATAAGGAAGAGAAGAGAAGGAGATGATAAGTAAAATGAGGAGAGATCTGCGGCACCTTACTCATCAGACGAAGCGCAAATATCAGATTTTGGCGTGTCCTGTACGTGAGGCCGTAATCTGTGATCATCTTGATACTTCTCGGCCTATTCTTGCAACCAAACTACTGCTGTTGGCTCTACTAACCCTGGCGGATTGGAGGGGGAGAGCGAGGGGCTCAAGCCCCTTTTATCCCCCAGCCCCTAAATCGAATAGTGAATGATGTTGTTCGACAATAAACAAAAATGCTCCTATCTCAAAATTATTGCAATATTTTATACCTAGGACGTACACCTTGTTTTCCATCTTGTCTTTGTCAATACTATCTTCTAGGCTATGTATAAAATTGTTTACATTCGTTTGGCCGAATTACTTTCCTTTGATTTGAGATTTTTGGTGAAATTATGGCATACGTAATATTCCTTAACGACCCCGTCGTTAAGATATCCCTGTCGGTTGCTTTGATCTCTTCAAATTTAATCTCGTTCGTGGCTTCCAATAGAATTCCGTGCTTCAACCTTTATAATATTTATCACTTTTTTACATAAAAAATATATTTTCGTTAATTTATACAGTTTGTATTTTTATTTGTTTACCGTGAAGAGTTTTAATTGAAATAAGTTTACGTATAAATATAGACAAGAAGCGCCAATAGCTTAATGGATAGGACAGGGTACGGACAACGAAACATGCACAACATGGTCGTGGGTTCGAACCCGCCATTCGACTATTGCCGTGAACCATGTCCAACCAAGTTAAAGCTTGGTTGGAATGGTTAAAATAAATATTAGTACATTATTTCGATAATCTATTAGGAGGGTTGGCGGCAGGCAGGCGGCCGGCCGTAAAAAGAAACTGTAGCCAAAACCAATCCTATTAAAGTATGGACTACGGTCGTACTGTGTCCAAATAATTTGGGAAAATGGGCAGGGAGAAAAAAAAAGAAGCTATCTGACAAATATGGTCAAATAAGTTTCTTTGATAATTATAATAAAGAAGAAGAAAGAAGAAGAATGATACCTTCTGATGCTTTGCTAGCCTATATTTCGGTACATACGAGGTAGTCAAGAAATTAAGTTATCCTATAGCCACTATAAAATCAAAACGTAGGCGAGAGATTGCGTATTTTATTGATATGATTTATAGGAACTTTGAAGTTTTGAAAGGTTCCTGACCGTGTAAATACGAACTCCGGCAAATACGGGCAGCGGCATAATGCGGTCAATATTGGTCGGTCGCTGTGTGCTCAGAGGAAATCTTATCGTAAGCTATGGTTAAGATGTTTTCCATATATTTATGTATATCTGTTTATTTGTGTGTACATGCTATAGGTTATAAAATATATTTAAGTATATGCAATCGAGATTTTATTGGCGATTTTTTTTAACTTTAGATTTTTGTTTTGAATCATTTTCCATCGCTTAAATCATATTGCTTTGACTACATGTAACTAAGATTCATTTAATGTTCTTATCCCCCAAGGGTAGACAAAGGCAGAGATAGTTCATAGCTAAGCGTTTAGAATAAATGTTATGCAAGATCAGTCATTTAATTCATCATTTGTTTTGGCAGTGGTAGTTCGCAACAACATCTGTGGCACGAATGGGCCGGCTCGGCTGGTGAAATACTACGACCTCACAGAAGACAGACGAAACGCAGAAATATTTCTTTCTGCGTTTCGTATTATGACTGAGGTGCCGGAGGCCTCCTATAACCCCAGTCCTTTTCCCTTTCCTATCATTTTCTAAGAGGAATGGGAGGAGAATTTGATAAAGGTGAGGATGGACAGGAAAAGGCATCCTTTTTTTTGTTTATTAAAAGTACTCTGTCCATTCAAAAGTAGGCAACGCATTTAGAACACAATAGCTTGTTGCAGATGCCTATGGGTAGTGTTCACTTGATAACAGGTGAACTGCTCGCTCGTTTGGCATGTTTTACTAAAAAAATAAACAATTTAAAATAAGAGATTTGTGATTTATATTTTAGACCACACCTCTCTCTACATTCATATAATTACGTACACATGCTGAACGGTTATGGTTACTATCCTTATTAAATATAAAATTATCAAATCAAACCAGTGTCTTAACAGTCTGGCGCTATAGTCGGTATCACTCGTTGACTTATTTAGTTTTATGCAAAAGTCAAGGGAACGGTTCGTGGTCACATTTTGTCGTTAGTGAAACTATCAGATAGCAACCTAATTTACATAATAGTGTATGCTCGAGCCGCGCTGATTACAAGCCAATCTGTTTACGCGTCCACTAAGCAAGTAAGTGTAGTGAGATTAGTGGGTTTAGTGGCACGACCTGTCCGCAACGGACAGCTTGAGGGGAGTCCCCCACTTACGCTGTCGCTCGCTCCGTCCTGTGAACAGTTGTAATTAATTTTATGCGTATAAGCTGCCTATATATGTACCTGCAAGCAAGTCGCTTGATATGGCCACCTACAAGTTTTATTCTTTTAATATTTACTTCTGTATCAATGAAAAAGGGTTTCACTGTAAAGCGTTTCGATTTGCTTGATTCGATTCCTTTGGTTATAATACTCTTATTTATGAACCTAAAGAGTAAAGTTATAATGCTAATAATTGAAAGCTTGCCAATGTTCAAGCTTTATCTAATAAAATTCTAACAATGTATCTCGTTCACTTTACTGACTTCTGATAATCGTCGTGTCGTGTAGCTAGTAGTGTAGTCGCTAATCGATATGCCAACGTAAAATTGTAAGGATCGTTGGTTTATAAACTCACGGAATTATAAACTGACGTAAAATGACGTAATAACGCAAGGCACGATTCCTGGCGCCACCATACCAGTTCATAATTTGACGATATGAACTCGGTAGATTTTAGACGGTCGTAAAAATACTTTAAATTGCAAATGGTTCGTCCAGTTCACCACTTTACGACAGTTTACAATATCGCTAGTGAGATTGTAAAGTAACGATGTCAACAATTTTACGGTGACAGACATAAGTCCGATGTCGGAATCACCAACCACCGCTGATACTCCCTCTCAGATCCTAAAAGATTTTGTTTCTTTTTTCACATACACACTTTAAATATGCGCGAAATAATTATGGATATGGATATAATGGAATGATGGATTCAATTCTACTAACACATATAATGTTACACTATCACTCACCTTCCTGAGCCTTTTCTCATTCAATATCCAATTAGTTCAAATGACTCGTCTTAGTTCCTCTTACGCCTATTTTACCATTCCAATAATATTTATTTGAAATGTGACCGAAATTTAAAAATATCCCTTCGCATGCGGCTAGCGCGGTGCTATATATTCTCAGTGTTACTCTATGCGGTAGAAGCCTGGACACAGACACAAACTATAAACAATAAGCTATATGGGTGTACCGGCGCATCATGGATACATCCAGAATGCTACCGTGCTGCAAGGAATGGAAAAGTCTTTAGAGATTCTTCAAACTGTACAAAAAAGGAAATTATAATATGTAGGTCATATTATTCGGAACTGTAAATATGACCCAATCAAACTGATAATACAAGGATAAATAATAGGCCGTAGACCTAGTCGTAGAAGAATCTCCTGGCTAGAAAACCTGCACCAGTGGTACAACGATAGCAGTGAAAAGAGACCAGTAAGCCCTAATGATCACCGACCTCCACTAGCAGATATCACTAGAAGAAGAAGAGGGAACATTTATATCACTAAAGGAATATCTACACGTGTTCTTTCAGTTTGTCAGGTAAAAAATTAAATTAATCATTTGTTGCAATCCTAAATTATTACGCACAACACGAAGACTTGCAGTTGTTGTGTATTCACGTAGCTAGACATTTCAAGTTTTAAAAATATTTTAAAGTGAATTTTAACGTGAAAATTCGTAAAAATAATTCGATCGTTTCAAAGTATTGTTTATTCTTATACTAGGTATTTTTTTACCTTTTTTCTTCTTTTGACAAACAAGTCTGGCCTAACAATGGAACATTATATTCGAATGAATCATATTCAAATATATTTCATACGACCTTTCGTGGTTTCTAAAGGTATGTAAATACCGTTAATAATTCCATTTAAATTAGTAGCACCTGTATATTTTGGCCACAGTAAGTCAGACAATATTTTTAAAACATCGTAAAATTGGTAAATATTATACTACTTTGGTAATAAATTACTAAAATGCTAATATATACCTTTATATTTCAACTTGTTGGCACGTGAACGATATCAACGTAAACTATATTCCACAGTGTGCCGGTGGCGGTCTCGCCACACATTTTGGACCTCACGAAGATATCAAGCAGTAGTAGGTATGGCGTATACACTCTGTAGTGGGCCTTATTCTGTATAGTGGTGTATATATACATTAGGAAAAAGTAATATATAGGTAGATAGATATATACAAGAATAATTTCTTCTCTATCGATACATATATCACATAGTTTTTATTTGAAACTTAAACTTTCTACAAAATAACTTTTTTAGAAAAAAGTATCTTCATAATATTTTTATACATAAGAATATTCTGAAGTTACTTGTTGTTGTATACGATGTTTAATTTTTTTTTAATTCTCTATTTAATATAATTTTGAAATAAACATTTAATTTAGCACTGTCTCTATTGAACAGTACGTACACAGGTTTGCGAGGCAGCCCTATTCGGCTATCATTAATATCACTTAGCTTGATTTATTTCAGGCTACCCCGGATGCGTATAAATGAATTACCACGGCGTACGGGCTTTATACTATTATAATCCTTTGCTATAAATATAAAATACGTTTGGTTATTTGGATATGTATTAAGAAATAAGAAGTAATCGTTCACATCGTATTATCTATGACACTCGAGGAAAGAATACGAATCTAATGACACCTCACTAAATAAACGCGTGTAAAAATATAATTTATTTATCAACATAATGTGGCACTAATAAATAATAAGATAAATAAATTAGGGCCACTAGCATCAAAGGGATTTTGTTTCGCTTACACTTCATTGGATTAAATAAAACGAACAATGACAGTCTCCACGTTTGCGATCAGATTTATGGGATTATCTATGTCCTAAACACTGTATGTCATACTTTTGTATTCGTTGCGACGTACGTCGATAAAAAATTGAAAAATAAAAGAAATGAAGCTTACATGTAACTATTAGTTGCTTGGTTAGTTTGCTTACTCACATAGTAGGTTTCAAAAACAGTCAACGTATTGAACACGGTTGATGGTAGATTATGTCGGTGGTGTAGCAGTGTGTCGTAGATCCTGTAGATCTTTTCCGTCGCACTCAAGGTCCTACATAGTATAAGGTGTCTTTTGACCCTCCCTCGAATACAAAAAAATGGACAGGTCGGTAGGAACAAAATAACATTACCCTTGTAGAAAGGTCACCTTGTTGAGTACAATACGGGCTACTTATTAAAGATCTTAGTTACAGATGAATTTTCAAAAATATATGTCTCACTACTTATATTTAGTCTTTTTTTCTCAGAAATTGCTGTAGACTTTTTGATCTCAATTTCAAAGGCAATGTAAAAGTAGATCAAACTATTTTTGTATTATAGAATAGGTCATTGGACATTTTAATACGTAACTTCGCAATCTATTACTATTTATGAGACTTTTAGCTGGAACTATATCACCTGAGAACATAATTGGCCGGCACTTGGGCAAAGGACGAGGCCTGATTTACATAACAATGGCAGCGAAGGTAGTCATACCTTCAATAAATTCTCCCCAGATTTATGCTTAATCAATTTCGGGTGAAATTGAAATAGTCGACGAAAGTGTTTGGTAATGTAGAGTTTGTTTGTTTGATCGCGCTAATCTTAGGAACTACCAATCGGATTTGAAAAATTCTTTTTGCATTTGTCAGACCAGTTATTAAGGACGATTAAAGATATATTAATATAACGCTACGATCCTTAGGAATCGAGCAAAATGAAAAAGATCGCTAGACAAGAAGGATGTTATAGTGTGTGCCAGCGATGCGGTGCGTCAATGAAATGTTTTACAACGGAAAATATGTTGCCTTATCTAAATCGGGTAAATTAAATAGTTAGGTAGTGTTATTATAATATGCTATATAATTTTCGCGACTTCATTTTGTATATTTTTTTCTTTTGTGTCGTCTTAAACGATGATTTTTCAAAGAAGCTGAACAGAACTTAAATCTCCGTAGATGGCCTTTTCCTTCCCTACGCAAACTTGCATTAGCCATTTTATCCCCTTTATGTATCATAGCCTAGTAGCATATTTCCTTCTGCAGGGTGATACACTTAGAGAAACTTAAAGAGAATTATAAATTAAATTGATTTTTTCATAATTCTTCATAATTTTAGCGAAGCCTTGCGATCCTGTCCATCGCCGGACCGTCTTTTTGAGGATATCTCTTAAGTCCTGTCATTTGTAAAAACATCTGACGATTGTTAAATTCAAAAAGGGCAAAGCCTTTTTAACTATAAAGTTTAATCAAGTAGAATTAATAACTTGAAAATGATTGAAATCAATTTCCCGTTCGCATTTACAAGTTTTACTTTAAACTACTTTCTTCGATTCAAGAACTTTCTTGAAGAGCTTTATGCTCGCTTATATTGGAAGCGAAGTCCTATCTTACCGACATTATAGAATTTATATTTGTTATTCATGTAAAGAACTTTAGAACTTGTCGGATTAAATTACATTTGTGGTTACATCTGTTTTTTAGTGTTGAGACAAACAAGAGGTCAAAGTTTACCTAAGTATATTATTTTAACTAATTATAAAATGTTTATATCGATAACGAGTGGACTCCTTCCTTGTATCGATCAGATTAGTGACACATTTAAGAAAGGCGATGTTACGAATACAATATTAACATACAAAATACTGGATAAAATCGCGTTTTGAATGCTGAAGTTGAAATGTAATGTAGTCCCACTATCTCTGTAATTTAATAAAAGTAATAATAGCAGAACGGATGGTCGACGCAGCGTAGGTAGGCCTCTCGCACGATGGACTGATGATCTGGTCAAAGTTGCGGGAGCGCACTGAACGTGGGTGGCAGGGGACCGATCTTGTGGCAACAATGGGGGAAGCCTACTTCCAGCAGTGGACGAATATCGCCAGAAACAACAACGACGACAAATAGCAGACTTGATAAACAACTGGACATCCGTTATCTTGCCCGAATGTTGGCCTACTTGCTATTAGCAAGTACAGAAAACATATTTGTAGTAAATTTTTCGTGATTATTTATGTTATCATATGCGAAAAATAGGAATATAAACCTAAAAAAATATCTCTGGAACCTAATGTTACTTTGAATAGATATCATTTATTTCTATTTTCGTGCTTTCCAAGAATTCGTATAAATAAGCCAAAGAATCTTTTGTTGGTTTTACACGTCCCTCAATATGGATTGGT
This sequence comes from Papilio slateri, assembly GCA_018246275.1. Taxonomy (NCBI): domain Eukaryota; kingdom Metazoa; phylum Arthropoda; class Insecta; order Lepidoptera; family Papilionidae; genus Papilio; species Papilio slateri. The sequence continues at coordinate 6,563 of DWTW01000748.1, read as the reverse complement.
AACATCTTCGTTTCTCTGATTAAGCAAAATAAAACCCGCTTCAAAAAGTGATAACGCGTGACGTCATTGTGCATATATTTTTGTTGGCTTAAATCGCAAGCAAACAATTTATGAATATATTATTTACGCAGACGTCAGCTCTCAGCCGGCCGGCGCAATGTTTCGGTGATATTTTGCCGGATCAAATAAATTACCGCGCGTCGGGCACAGAGATTTATTTCATCAAACAATCCATTTTTGATGACCGAAAAATGGCGCCTGCGTTGCTGTGTAGACACAAAATATCAACCGTTGTGTTTACGTGTTCGCTTATTATTTATAAGAGTAACGATTTATAAGATTAGTGCTCAGGTGCATTAGAGAACTACAACTGCAGCTCTTTCTAGGTCTAAAAGGTGACTAAATGAAGACTTCGTAGGATGAAGATGAGGATGAAATATAGTAAATAGATAGCATTGATGTTTTTGCTTATTTACCGGAACAGATTCTCTCAGGGAACCGTTCGTTTTAAAAGTTACTTAGTAGCGGTACGACACAGTATACTCGTAAAATCGAGAACTACCTCGCACAAGATCGACCGACGATCTTGAGTCGGCTGTGGGAGCCCGCTTGAAAAAGGCGACAATTATATTTTGCAGTGAATTTAAAGATAGCCGAATAGATTAACTGCAGTAACTCAACCCAACGGAGGATGACAGAAGTAAATGAACTATCATCTATTCCCCTGTAATATGATAAGAGAGTTATAAATATTAGAGAGTTATAAATAGGCCAGCTGCTTACTTATAAGTCTATCTTTTTTATGGAAAACGGTGTCAAACGAGCAAGCGGGTCACCTGATGTTAACTGACCGCTACCCATGGGCATCCGCAACAAGCAAATGAGTCGCAGATGCGTTGCCTACCTTTAAAGGACAGAGAGGATAGACTGGAAAAAGGATATTTCCTTCTCCTATTAATACCCTCCCTCTCCTTTTCCCCTTACTATCCTATCCTTATTAAGAAAGAATGGGGAAGGGAAGAGGACTGAAATTGGGCCTCCGGCACCTCACTCATCAGACGAAACGCAGAAGCAGACATATACTTCACGCCTGTCTCCTGTGTGATCGTGGTATTTCACCGGTCGAGCCGGCCCATTGGTGCAACAGATGTTGTTGCGGGTTCTACCACTGTTAGACATCAGACTACCTATAGCAATATATCAAACCCGTTTATGCTTCGCCCAATACTTTTATATATTTTGTGCACATCGTACAATCCAAAACCGATCTCTTAATCAACTATGAGTTTAACTCAGTCTATTTAGAAAATAATTATAATAGTACTTTTAAAAGTACAAAAAATAAACACATAACTAGGGCTAGACAATCTTCAAACTAAAATGACATGTAGGGAGTCCATACAGAACATCCCTGGAAAATATTTTTCAATATAGTGTCCATATTTTGACACAAGATTAGATGACACATTTATAGAACTCACTATTTTAGTATTTTTACTGTTGTATGAAGACAGGAATTAATCTGAATTAGCCACAAGGAATAAAACTTCATAATCGTAAGATTGTATCTCGGAAGTTCTAACGCAATCTTGGCTATCACCGCTCGAGCATAAATAAATAAATTAATTATCCTACAAGAGGTGTATAGTTTGAACAATTTAAATATGCAAAGCTTCAACCGCCAACGGTGCGCGCTCACAGGGCGGCAGCTTATCGTAATTACTTTTTAATTTTGCCGGATATTGTGCTTGTACAAAGTTTTCAAAGCTAACAAAAGGAGCAAAAATCTAAATGTAAAATAGTTTGGTTAAAGGAGAAGTTTAAAAAATATCAGTTTGCTAAATCACTTTATAATTGAAATGTTTTTATAAAAAGTATTTAAGTAGATCAGGCAAATCTATACATATAAAACAAACTCGTGTAAGTTACACCATTTATAACTCAAGAATGGGTGCACAGATTTTCTTGGTCTTTGATTTAAATAACTATGAAAAAATAAAATAAAAAATATCAAAAAGATACGAAAAAAATAACAAGAAAATATTTTCCCTTCCACATTTTTCGTATGCGACGTTATCCTTGATAATGACAAAATGATAGTAATGACAGAAACAAAAAAAAGTATATAATTATACACCCTGTGTATCTTAAGGTGCTTTAATAAAGCGAATCGTCTGAGTTCAACCCATTCAGCAATTAATGCAAAATTAATACAGCTAATAAAGTAACAACATAAATTAATTCTAAGGCAGAACAAAATTTGCCGTGGCAGCTAGTGTTCTTAAAAGGTATTGAGGTAGAAAAGGCGGTGGGAAATTTATTATACAACAATTTTGCGCTGTACTCTAGTAGATCTCTTCATATTTTTTTTGTATTTATTTTTAATTCAGAGTGATAAAGTCCACTGTATAAGGGTACCAAGAGTCCAATGTATAAGGCAACACCTACGTTATGTCCAGCATACTTTTGGTTGATGGCGATAACGCCAATATATTGCCAAATTCATGACAATTCATAAGTCGGTACAGTATTAATTCTAAGTTTATAACTGATAGAATATAGGATACTGACTTAATATTATACAAGCGAATGTTTGCTTGTTTGTTTGTTTGTTTAGTACACTTCTACGCCTGAACGGCTTACTGATCTTTATAAAATTGTGCACAAACACGAACAGTGTTACAGAAAAGAGCACATGCTACCTTTTATTCCGAATTACAAAAGAAAACTCTCAGTCGTAGGGCTGCACGTCAGAAACTGATGAAAGTAATGTTGAAAATCCAATTGATTAAATTCAAAAAAATTATACATATTTATTTATTTTATTTCAAAACTTTGAACACAAAAGAAAATATTATAAGTTAAAAGGATAACAATGAAATACACTCAATTAAATACATTCGTACAAGCGGGTTTAACTCATAGTGAGTTCTCTTACAGCTTACCTTGCGGCAGTGAAAGTTTACTGTGAGTATATAAAAGTACTAGTTTCTTAAATAGTAATAAATAAACATACATACATATTTTTTTTTAGATAATACTTATTCTTTTTCATATAAAACAGCGCAATAATTGATAATTTCAAAACTATATTAATAATAAAAAATGCTTCCAAAAATATTTCTTACCACCCAAGAATAATGTTTTTGGGAAGCTAAGAAGTATTCACTTCTGACGTGCTTCAGACGTATGACAGTTTTTTATCCGGATGTTACGGGTCAGGACATTGGTCAACACAGCTAAGAAATTATTGTAAACGTAACGAACATAACGATTTGACTTTAACCTAATAAAAACTTGGTAATAAAAATACTATTGTAATATTTTGTGCAATAAATATTGACTAATTTGTCATGCTTATTGATGTTCTAGACCCTTTATTTTCTTTGTCACCGGTAAGATATCAGTAGAACGCATTTTAAAAGTGCTTATGTGATCACAAAGCGAAATTTAATTGGGAAGGACTAATGAAATTAAAAATTCCCAAAGGACATTTATTCCCCACAATTTCAGCGAGATAATTGGTCGTGAAGGCGAAGAAAAAATAAAATTAATGTCTCACCATTAAAACACTTCAACGGTTCTTTGAAAAGCGTCCACTTAGGGAGCTTTGTTTGTTATACTTAGGTATAAGTGAGAGCTTTGCTCGCGCTTTTAAAATATAAAGGTGGATGCTCACCAGGTTAATGGTATTGAAGTTATTGCGACCTCGGAGATGCAGTTGCGTTACTAACCATAAAAGGAGCAGTTGAATATTGTGAGGATTTTCGGTACAGAGAGAACCATAATCTTAAGAGAGTTATTCTTATTTGGTATTTCTCCGATCAAACAGTACACTGTCAAAAGAATTCAACAAAAAAACTAGACGCAGAGGTATGAAGAGGTAAGACCTTATTATATGACCTGGATCTTTAATATGAACGTCGATATTTGTGTTTAGAGCCACGATATCGTAATATACCTAATATTACGATATCACAGTAGTATGTTGCAACCCTTAGTATTAACATAATAGCATTTTGCAGGTAATACAATAAACATAAACTCCATTTAAGCGTTTACTTTAACGGTGATACCAGCTTCTAGAAGCTGTTGTGTCACACTAGCTGTTGTGTCATAGCGGCTATTGTGTCACAGCGGCAGTTGTGTCACTGCGTCAGTTGTGTCACAGCGGCAGTTGTGTCAAAGAATCTGTTGTGTCGCAGCAGCTGTTGCATGAGTAGGACAGTTCCACTCGGGAAGTAACACGATCTCACGGAATACCGTTATTAAAAAATAGTTCGTTTCGCCTGACGAGTGTGCTGCTTTGAGCCCTCCCCTCATCCCTCTTCGCTTATCTACCAAACTGGCTTTAATTTAGTTGTAGGTTACTACGTATTAGTTTATGCCGTGCAAAAGTGAAGATTTTCGAAGAAAGTGAGCATTACCACTTTCAGATAGATAAAAAATATACAAGGAAACGAAGGTCCTATAATGTTATAATTGACTTCGAAGTATTAAACATCATTAACAAGTCTTAGGGCACACTTATTTAGCATACTGAAGACTAAGTGAACAAGTCACACAACATTAAAAAGTTATCTTTAGAGCTAAACTTACGAACTTGTCAATTATTTATTTAGGTCTGGCCAAAATGAACCTTAATATATTTATATATTCCAATACAATTAGCATCAAGTTCCTTTATAAAAAAACTTGATTTTTCTACTACATGATAATACTGTTACTACAGTATTGAGTTTGAGTTATGAAATTTGTTTGTCTTAATAATTGTGCGTATTTTTCATTTAATTACGTACATACGTACCGCCGAACAAATATAAATGCTGCCTCGACCCAGCCAAAATCAAAACCTAGACAAACGTAGCGACGTATTATCAATAGTGAATTTCAATAGCAAATAACGTATAATACACTTATTCGAAACATATTATAGGTTGTTTAAAAATACTCATCCAAAGAAGCTAATAAAAGTCCATTAAGCAATACTTTTGTGAAACAATAAAAGAAAACGATCGTAGCCCACTTCGTATCTTCGTCGGCAAATTAAGTCTCCAAGTTTAAAGAAGCATTGGCTATTCCTTCCGGACATCAAATTAATGTATTCAAAGATTTACGTATAATTCGCTGAACCTAAACGTCCAAACAACAAACATTATCTTAGAAAATACACAAGTCCTATGCTTCATTATAATTATTTTTTTCTTCCTGCCCTTCTCCCGCTTTATGTGGGGTCGGCACAGTACGAATGAAGACCATACTGTAATAGGATTTGGCTATAGTTTTTCTACGGACCGTGCCTGCCCGACGCCAACCCTCGGGAATATATATGAAATATTGGTAGATTATCGAAATAATTTACTAATAAATTCTTTTAGCCATGTCCAACCAAGTTTTAATCTTGGTTGGATATGGTTCACGAGAATAGTCGCATGGCGGGATTCGAACCCACGACCATGTTGTGCATGTTTTGCGGTCCGTGCCCTTAACCATTAAGCTATTGGCGTTTTTAATAATAATATACAGTGTAATTTAATAATAATTTTACCCCCTTGCATTGAAATTGAATTACCACTTTTTTATGGAAGAAAATGGCAAACGAGCAAGCGGGACACCTGAAGTTAAGTGACCGGTACCCGTAGGCATCTGGATCAAGTAAATGAGTCACAGATACGTTGCCTATTTCTTTTTCCTAACTCATCTTATGTCCTACGTATTATATTACGTTAATACAATGTAGGTACTCATCGATTACAAGTACTTAATAACGCTTTTCTTTATTAACCAATATTCCATTCGCTTGGGCACTTGCCCAGCCCTAACGATAATTATATACTGATCGAACTTTCTTAAGTATTCCTGAAACAACTAAACCTAATACTAAAACATAGTTACCTCGCAAATGGGACATTATTTTATATTAAAGCCGCTCTAGCGGCCTACAATTAAGATAAGGGAGGGTAAAATCTGGGTCGTGTGATAGTATAAATAATTTTAGTTGAACAATGTTCCACTGGCGCAAGGGATTAAGGGACAATCGCGACGGAAAAGGGACTATGACTTTCCATACCTAAAGGCTAAACTACTACGTAATTGGCGATGCTTCAACTTGTGTTCAAAAATAGTAAATTAAATTCTCACAAATCCGAAGTATTTAAGTTAAAAATATAGAAAAATAAATTGTCAGTGACATATAGATTTTTACTGACGTCTGTCATCCAAGGAAACATACCCGGTATGGTACTACAATTTTATCTGGCCAAAAGTGGAACTAAAAAATAGCCATCTAGAAATATGATAAACAGCGGCGCTGTCGCGGGATAAATAACTTTATGGGATCAATTATAGGTCCACATTATACATATATATATATTACTTCACTCGTCGGTACTATTTTATGTGAATCGACTATGGTAACAACTTCCTCTTTTAAGCCCAGGCAATTCTGGCAGAAACAAGTGGTCATGACGGGAGAAAGTCTCAGAAGCTTGCTCGAAACTAGTTCATTACTACTATTATTATGAAATGGCTTTCAAAATAATAGTGGTAATACTGCGTCCACC
>DWTW01000747.1:0-14710 GCA_018246275.1 Papilio slateri | reverse complement strand
CCATCTTCAATTACCTTGCATTGGAAGCTATCATATTTACAATTTACATACTCTAGTAATTTTTTTTAATAATAAACTCATTTGAAACCTCATACATTTTTAAACGAGTATACGAATATATATTTCTCCTATATATATATTTAATCAATCTCACTTTTCAGAATAAGCAAGAAAACATGGCGCCCGGCGGTCAGCAGGCGAACAAGCAAGCGGACAGACAGAACTCGCACCACCCCATGTCGCACAACAAGGTGCTCGTCAACAGGGACAACATCAAGGCCACCGCCGACCACAAACAGATCGTGCAAGCCGAAAAGGTGACATTGAATACTGTCTCCGAGTCTAATATGTTATACGTTTTTTTAGTGGCAAAGCCCGCAACGACATCTGTCGTACGAATGTTCCAGCACGACCTCATAGAACACAGGTGTGAAGTAGGAATATTTCTGCGTTTCATCTGATGATTGAGGTGCCGCAGGCCTAATTTCAGTCCTCTTTCCCTTCCCAATAAGGATAGGATGGGAGGGGATTCAATAGGAAAAGGCAAATTTTTATTTCCTGTCTATCCCTATCTATTTTGTATCCCTATCTATTCTATATTGTCTATTATCTATTTTGTTCATTAAAGGTAGGCAAGGTATTTGCGATTCATTTGCTTGTTGCGGATGCATTGTTATGCCATATAAAAAAATATCTATATCTATAGCTCCCAAAATTAATAACGGATAGGAATGGGAAGGGGATCGAATCTATATAGTTTTGCTTTAAATTTGTAATGTCGTCGTGGTGATCCCTCTCGCGTGCATCAGTTGCCGCAAGAGCCTCGCTCATTCAATAATTATTGATAGCCTAATAAGATTTTAATATGTAATATTACGACTAAGATTATATGTAGGAGATGTAACTGAGTAAAACGACGAGTTCCAGAACTAATGATTATTTATTTGGGTAAATGCACTGTTTCTATACACAAGAAGAAAGCAGGTAAACTAGGGGTTTGAGAAGATTGCATTGTCACTGCATTTTGTGAGTGGGACAGCAAATAACTCCCCCACTCCGCATCGTGGAAGTGAGACGGCGATTCTCATTCATATATAACGCTGTGTGACGACGATCAGCCACAGCTATAAGAAACCTTTTGACTGTTTCAGGCGAAAGAGATAGCGAACGGACAGGATCCTAAGAAGGAGCCTGTGAGGCCGATGGAGAAGAACAAGCAGCTGGTGGACGTGCAGAAGCGGTGCCAGGCGCTGCTGCAGACGCAACTGCGGCAGCAGACGCTGCTCATACAGCGCCTGGAGTCGGGTGAGATGCGTTGGCCTCGATGCTTCAGTATTGCAGCGCGACGTGCGCCGTCTAACGTTTGGAAAGTGGTGGTGCTAGAAATGGATGAATAATAGATTTATCTTGGCTTATTTTATAATGTTACGGATTCTCATGTGTTTCTTAGTTGTCACAAGATGGGGCTTATTATATTTAAAGTTTAAGAAAATGATGTGACGCTTGTAACCATAATCCATGGCGATGTTGAGATGTTATTTAAAGTATGTTGATCATTAGTTTGTGATATACTAGATGTTGGCCGCGGCTTCGCACGCATTCGTTTATTTTCGTCGCTGGAAAATTTGGTAACTTGATTTCGCGTGTAATTGTTTGTCACATACAGGTTAATGTCATAAAGCTGCTATCGATCACCGCGGCAGTGTGTGACATGTGACATGACAGTAACAAACGCTCAAAAGTTGTTACTTTGCCATACACACATTACATTGACGACCAATTATATTTATTTATACCTTGGGATGTTTTTTTTTTTTTCGAGATAAAAGATTGTTATGTTCTTTTCTGTACCGCTGACAATGTTTGTGCGAAATTTCACGGTGAAAGGTTGACTAGTTTCCGCGTGAAAGCCGAACAAACAAATAAAAATCATATTCGTATTTATAATATAATGGAAACTTTTCATTCCAATTATTTTTAATTTGTAACATATCAATTTGGATTTGCTTTGTGTTTAAATGTGGCGATGCGTGTCGCAGGCAACGTGACGGGCGCGCAGAAGCCGGTGCTGCTCGAGGCGATCAACTCTGCGCAGGAGGCCATCGAGAAGCTGCGCAAGGAGCTCAACTACACCATGAAGCAGCTGCAGGTGCGTGCCGCCCGCCCCCGGGGCGGTAGGCGTAGGGTATAACATTCCCAGTAAAAAAAAAATCTGAGGAGATTGTATTCAAGTAAAATTTTAAAGTTATCACTCTGACTTACAAGTCTACGGGCTTAAAATATTATCCCTTATATTTCCTGTTCCATCTTAGATTCAACTGTAATATTTTTAATTTTGCCACATAGTCTATCAGTCAGAATACCGGGCTTTACTTTCATTTTTCAGTGTAACAGTGGTGTCGCTGGCTTTTATTATGAGTTTGCTTCTATGTATTACGACCAAACCTTACTATATCTGTTTTCAAAAAGACTATCAAATATACAGTAAATGACAAATAAAGTTCTCAATAAATTTAGGATACTTTAGATGTACACTGTTAGAGGATAGAGCGAGCAGTGTACTGTTGATGATATCTAAATGTCTTAGTAAATGTAACGTGATGTTGTGGACGACAGGAAGAGAGCGTGGCGCGGTCGATGTCGCGGCTGCAGCTCGCACAGGTACCGCCGCGTGCGCGTGCGCGTGCGCATGCCCCCGTGCATCTTGTACTGTGTGCATTGTACTTTGCGACAGGGATGGCGAACCTAACAACACCGGGAATAATATCGTAAAAGAGAACAAACAACAATACAAATGATTTGAAATGTATATAAACTTAGTGTCATATAAAAAAGGACAAACAAAGGAATACTAATATGATGTATTCAAATCGAGTTTGTTAAATAATTTCTAATGGGCACTAGATAACTAGCTAAGCAAAAAAATGGTATGCAGTTATCTACCCCTTTTTTACATAACGTCGCCAATTTGTTACCAACGTAATCCACGATGTGCTACAAATAAAAATTAATTAATTTAACAAAAAGGTTCGTTATCCCTGGTCTGTATGTTCACTCACGAGACATCCTGGTCGTTGGGTCTGTTTCCATGTCCATTTGTAATTTCTTAACATTTTTGATCCAAGTCGCATTCTAACGCTCACTACTCATTCTACCAAACATACAATTCAACTTGTCATATATACGGAATCGATATCAAAACGTAACTCGGCCTTTTTCATACAAGTACATTAATCCTGAGTGACAACCTCAATAAGACTAATTAAATAGTGTCTAATTACCCGAATGTTTTTATAACACCAACGTTCACGACGGCACAATACAAAACGCGTGCAACCCATAGTCATAATTCAATTTACATCGCATTATTACGTATGATTTGATAAACCATAAATATGCCAAATGCTATCTTATTTCTATTGATATATTCAAAAATTATTCAAAGCTAAAATTTTATGAAAATAATCAAAAAAAATTAACATGGCATTGTAATACGTATTAGAAGTTAGTTCGGAAAATTTGCACAATGATTCATTGAATTAATAATGAGTACACAAATTATGCAAAATTGCCTATAACCCTGTCTACCATAGTTAGGGACAAGACTGCTTCAATCTCGCACACTACAGATTTTTCTGCTGTCTGTAAAATTGTTTGGTGCATCTTCTTGCTCCGTGCACTGTTTCCTTTTGCTCCGACGCAAGCATTCCGCTCCTTGTGTAATCGTCGCTTACTTTTTAACTTTTTGAATGCTTAAGCATCTCTTTGAGAGTTTTGTTTTAATGTGTATCTAATTTAATTTTTTTGTGTGCGTTTATTATTGATGAAAATACTAGTTTTTTTATATAACAACATTCATACGACAAACTGAAATTGGATCTTTTCAATTATATAATATAATCAAAATATACCAGAAAACCAAAGTAAAGCTGGACTAGACTGCCATATTCGGACTTATTTCTTTACAAAAGAAAGGGGAAAATTTACAAAACTATCGTATGACCTGTCGTAATATATAGATCAGAGTGTTGGGTCGTTGAAGAAACCAATGAAAAGAGAGTGCGTGCGGCAGAAAAAACTTGAAACGGATGTGTGAAGTGGTACGAATGGATAAGGCATGGAACTTATTACCCTTAGGGGAACCCTGAAGGTAGTATGGACGTGTTATGAAGAGGGAAGAATGACGTGTGACAAAGAGAGTATTAGATAAATTAATGTGGAGGGATATGTTGGTCGGGGTAGGCCTATGAAAAGATGGATGGATTGCGTGACGACTGAAATGACGGATGGTATGTCGATGCGGGAGAAACCTGTTGTGCCGACAGCAAGATGATGAACCACCATTGCTTATTTGATTTATATTCAATTCACGATATCTGAGTTATCTTTGCGTACGTCGTAGTATTACAAACGTTTCGTCATAATAAGATCGATTAAAGTAATATTGCATCACATTATAGCCATTGTTCGGAATTACAAACCATTAGCGTATCAGATATCCACGACTAGGTGTCTCGTGGTATTGTCACAGGAGCACGTCGCACGCGCACCCTAAGGGCACACGCACTATCGTTTTCAGTATATACAGCCATGTATCTAACTATCACTAGTACTATGTATATATGTATAAGAGTATTTATACATTGAGTTAAACTTTACGTATATTTGAAAAGTTATTGTAATTAGTTGTGTTATTCTATTATTGTATTTAATAATTATATAAAGAATATTATTACATGTAATTCTAGATATATATCATATCTATATGACTATTGTTTCTATATACTTCACTATGTAAGTAGCGTAGTTTAGGTAGAGGTATTATATGTAGGTTTGAATGTTAGTGGTTCAGGTCACTAGCAATTTAATAAATTCTCTTAGTATTACTTGTGGGTCTGTTTTAGGCCTTGATCATGTATCGTAACTTATTGTCACTAGGTTACCAAGTACTTGACCTTCTGATATATCATTTAAACCTTTTGAATGTCAAACAAATCAAACAATGGTACAGAGTACAGTTCATCTAAACCGGAGCTTGTTTAATGCTTCACTAACAGCGGTAGTTTCTAGTCTAGATATATATTACAATGACATTCTTAATGTAAATGTAATACACCATCCTGGGTCCATTACAATACATTATTTTAATACATATTAATCTTGGTACATAAAAAAACAACATATTGTAAGTTATCACGGTCGGTAAGAATATGAAGGTTGTGAGGACCAAGTCGATGAGATATTTTTGCTGTAACATGTCTCCTGTTACGTAATAAAATAATTTTCAACATCCTAACATATTCCTCCACTTTTGGTGTTACAGTTTTTGCCGCGTTGTATATTTTAAAATTATCAATCTGGTCAAGTGATTACACTATTTGTTAAGTGATCGGTAAAGAATATTCGCTACTGCAAATAATTAAATTAACCAGAAAAGACAGTACATAGGAATCCAATGCCAATGAAAATGGTGCCAATGTCTCATTTGGAGCTGGTTTTAGTAAATTTGGGTAATCTGACCCCTTAATGCAACATCTAACTCCGCACATTAGATCTAAGACTTAGATTTTCAAATATTTTTTTAAAGATCGGATAGGTTTTTCATTTAACAATTGTAGTTTCGAATCCCAGCCGTAAGTAATGAAAAGTTTACTGAAATTTGATCCAGTTAATGATTATTAACTCGTCCTCACTAACGATAAGCTTTCTTTAACTCTGTGAAAATCGAATAGCAATTGTCTATCTGGCTAAAACTGAATAGATTTCTTGTCAAGAAATTTTAGAATATATAAAAGCTTTGTATATAGGCCACGGTAGATAATCCAAGTCTGTTAGCAGGTGAAGAAGCCGAAGACTCGAGAGGAAGCGCAGAAGGAGATTCTGGATGCTGAACTGGATATGTTCACGAAGCAACAGGTTAGGCCAGTAATTTTTTTTTATTTTTATTTAAGAAGGTGGCAAACGAGCTGACGGTACTCCGGATATCAAGTGACCTACTACCGCTACCCATAGGCATTTGCAACAAACTAATGAGTTGCAGATGCGTTGCCCACCTCATTAGGTAGGCAACGCATCTGCAACGCTGTCCATTGACAGAGGAGACGATAAATAGAAAAAAGGATATTTCCTCTTTCTATCCATTCTTTCCTTGTTAGAAAAGAATGGGAAGGGAAAAAGAACTAGTATTTAGGCCTCCGGCACCTCATGAAGAAAATGCAGAAGCATACTTCTACTTCACGCCTATCTTCTGTGAGGTCGTGGTATTTCACCGGTCGAGCGGCCCATTCGTATAGTGGATGTTATTGTTGCTGGCTCTACCACTGTTAGATAATTCTTTATTGTTTTTACAGTCTTTGCAACTTAATTACAGAAATTTCCTTATCTGTTTCTTTCGTTGACAATATACCATATAGAAGAAGATACGTGTGGCAATTAATTGTTGTTTTGCCTAGGAGGGTCAGGATGTGACGGAGTTGTTGAAGAAGATCTCGGAGCTGAGGAGACAGATGGCGCAGCAGTTCCCAACGCACCCCGTCATGAGGAGAGGTCACTCCAGGTTTGTTCTTATATTAAGTACATGTAATTAATATAATCGAGTGTGCCATAGAAAAATGATGGGACAAACGTGTGCGCATGGAAAAAGTTCGTCGTCCATAATCATGTTCATAATTTCGACATCTGCTTCAAGTAATATGTACTCAAGAAGTGGAAGAAAATCAATTGAAGGATTGAAATTATTTTACGTAACCTTAATCTATTCGAACTAGTGGGGAGAAGCCTAATCCCAAAACTAATCTGAGCTGGGAATCGGACTCCAGCTCGCCACCAGCTTGACAGGGTGAAGGTAAGTTGTACTCAAAGCCAATACTTACATCAAGCTCAGGACTAACTTTGTAACTTCAAAAATAATATTAGTTAATTTTCCTAATTGTGAAATCATTTTACAAATGTCATTTTTATTGCTTTATCTAGTTAAATAACTCATTTCGAATAAATTAGTTAACTGGTAATTAAATTCAATTTGTTATACTTTTTTCAAGCTATCGTATCGTGAAAAGAAAACTTCGGTAAGATTTTAGAAGAACATTTCACGTTTGTTTAATATTGTAAACATTAATATGAATCTAGATGTTGTGTGTGTTTGACCATCGTGTCGTGTGCAGGGGCGGGCGCTTCAGCAGCACGCGGTTTGTGCGCGGCGGCGGCACGGCGGCCGGCAAGGGCTTCAGCGTCAACCAGAGCATCGACCACCGGCCGCGCGCGCTCCTCGTGTCCGGCTTCGAGCCCGACGAGCTGGACGCGCTGTTGGCACACTTTGCGGTACGTAACACACATATCACTGTAAACAGTCCGGTGTAGCCGTCGGCGGTGTAGCTAGAGTTGGGTTTCACATTGTCATCTAATGCCCTAGTTTAGAAGTATTATGTTCGTAAATTACATTCCGTACATAAGTTGTTTTTATGTAGCAATTCGGCGAGGTGACGGGCAAGGAAGTCAACCTGGCGGTGCCGGAGCTGGTGCTGCAGTACAGGGCGCGCGCGATGGCCGAGCTGGCGCTGCAGCGCGCGCGGCACTACAACGACCGCACGCTCTCCGTGAGTATACCGCCTTGTCACGACCGCTGCGCGACACGTGCGTACAGATAGGCAAAGAGTCCGGACGTAGGTCTCATTAAAACCTTTCTATCACACGTATACAGTACTAAAAATATTTGAAAGAGACGTTCATCTCGCAAAAACTAACTCCGTTCTGCCGTTTGCCGCCTCACCGAAGATGAAAAAACAATCGAATGAAGATGAAGATGCATAAAACTTCTCTGAAATAGACGTGAAAAACAGATTTTTATGTGCAAAAAATTAAACGCTTTTGATCATTTACGTAGATTGTCACTGTACCTTTTCAAGGATCTTAATTAAATACTGCATCTGTCAGCCTTGCGGACCTTACACTGACCATTGCCGTGATCGTAGACATTTTACTTGAATTATTATCACTACAGATAACGTGGGTAACGAACAACAAGCCCATCGGGGCGAGCCAGCCGACGACGCAGGCGCAGAACGGCGACACGGCGCCCGACGGACCCAAGGAGAACGAGGTGAGATCGACCACCGCGCCGCCTTCATTACACTATTCTTATGGCGACAGACGACAAATAAATATTTTTAATTAATCTTGATTCGTAAACTTACAAAATAACAAGATACAAGATTTATTGGTAACACTAAAACAAACAAAAAAAATGAAAGAAATCTTTAAAACTAATTTTGTTATTTTTGGTTCCATAGATTATAGGGTACTTTAATTGTTAGTTTGTTGCTTCTGTATGTTTTTATGTTGTAATATTTAATTAACTAATCAACTATTTGCAATTAAAACTCCTTTACTGTAATACAGAAGCATCAGACCGACGAGGCGCTGCTGCGCTTCGACGAGGAAGAGGAAGAAGACGCCGAAGAGGACAGGTCCTGGAGACGTTGACGCCGCGCCGGCCGCTAGCGGCGGCGGCACTCTGCGGGCGTCGCGAGCGGGCACGCCGCGGGCACGTCGCGTCACGCCGCGGGCGCGCGGACCTGTATATACACGTAGCTTTGTACTCGTTCACTAGCCTAGCGTTTGTCTACCGAAAGCGCTTCAAATGTTACTTTATTTTTAACTCTATAATTTCACGGCCTTCTCAGAAATAACTTTTTTATTTATACATATAATTATTACGAATAGGTTTATTATAATCCCTGGAGTGGTGCCGTACAACGCCAATGGCGTATATATATATCGAACACAACTTACGTACCACGCGG
Source organism: Papilio slateri (assembly GCA_018246275.1). Lineage (NCBI taxonomy): Eukaryota > Metazoa > Arthropoda > Insecta > Lepidoptera > Papilionidae > Papilio > Papilio slateri. Next base: position 5,909 of record DWTW01000747.1, on the reverse strand, counting down.
CCGCCGGTTGCCGATTACAAATAAGAATTATGCAATTGATCGATTCATATTATATTAAATCGTCTTATACAATTTTTTACATACAATTTGAAATGATTCAACGGCTCTGTGATTGAAATGTATTTGGGTTGTCACCACAATAGTAGATATAAATGAATTATAAAACTCATGATGAGATATCGCAGGGGACCGTGTGCAAGGTACAGTGGATAGAGGGGGTAAGTGAGAACACGACGAACATGCCTTTACAATATTCGTTACTAAAATCAACACATCTTACCGTGAGTTCACACAGCTAAACACGTCACATGTTGTCATCTCTCTCCTTCTCTATAAAAAAAAAACAGAGATGACAACGTGTTTTCGGCAGTGAGAAGTCACGGTTATGTACGTATAGAGTGATAGTAATAGATAACGTCTGTGTACTTATCGGCGATTTGTTTTTAAACTAAGAATAGAAATTTATGAAGCTACAAATTCAAACAAACAAAAAACTTAATTATTCAATAGTATTTTGATTTACTGATAAAAGTGCCTTTTGAATAATCAGAAAATTAAGATGCCGCAGACAACATGTCTCGGTGTATTCTGGATGTACGATGATCCTGAACACTCGAGAGGAGATGAAATTCTAAATATTTATCGATTTTAGCCTAGATACGCTGTTCACTGAACATTACCTCATTTAAAGCAATAAATAGGTGGTAGATGGGATTACACTAAGTTACGTACTTTAGCGCCTTAGGACCGTTAGTTGGCCCTAGTCGGTAGATATTAACCGATAAGTTACTCCGGCCCTGGTAAAGTAAAGGTGGCCACAGTAACTTAGCGGTCGTCGGAAACTTATTGCTAAATATCTTCCTCGCGTCACAAACAAGGTGCGCGTGCCGCGTGCCGGTACTCAGGTATAAATTTGACGGCGGCTGCGTCGGACAGACATGTTGCCTTAATAATATATTCAATATTGATCGGTCGCAATGGTAGTTTGGTCGGTCGACATCCAGGAATACTGTCCTTAAGTAGAATTTTGACGGTCTTAGACTGATTAATAGTCTGCAATTTTTTTACCTTCGCAGAATCAAAGATCACTCATCGTTTTGTCTTAAATGTTAATAATGTTTGATAAATAGATTAGAAACAAGGTGGATCATGTTGAAGAAGAAGCTGCAACAATTTGTTTTATTCAAACCGATATTTTGTTGAAAACATGCTTAAAGTAAATGATTTAAATATATTGAAAACACAATATCCGTTTGACAAAAATTGTATGTCGCCGGTTTTGCTTTTTTTGTATCTAAAATGTTTTTAAAATCTGCCAATTTGCCTCATCAATTCATAAAATTGACGAGAAGTTCGATTCCACCAGCTTAGTCCACTTACTCGCCGGCCGATTAGTTTCGCAACTCTTATCAGTGGCATAGATCGAGCGACGCCGGGCGACAACGTTTATCTCGTAATCGGATAATTTTTAATAGACTGATCGATGTACAAAATACGTATGTAGTATGTTAAAATCATTTTTTTGTATTAGGACGTAAGATTTAACTGTAAGTAAAGGCGTTCCCCCGCTTCCTTACGCTTCTCTCGGTCCTCGATCAATTCGAAATGGCAAAAATAAAAACATCCCTAGTTTGTTTCAACTCAAGATGTAAAATTTGTAAACAAACAAACGTCACTTACCATACATGGCGGCCATTGCACCTTTTTATATTTACATCGGAAATATTGTCATTTTGTGGAAATTGTGAGATAAAGTGAAGTGAAATCGTGTCATATGGATAGCTGATTTTATAAAGGTAATGTGAGAACAAGTTGGTTTCGTAAAATATTTTGAAATTTACGAATTTTAGCGTAAACCGTGAGGTGTACCATTTGCTTACAAAATTTACACCTTGATTTGAAACAAATATCTCAACACACTTTAACTTCAGTTGGGCAGATTTATTTTTAAAAGTTACAACGTTCAGTTTAGCCCAATATTATTTATACATTTTACATTTCAATATTTCTCAATGTTAGCTATGAAATTATTATTATTTAAATTACGATGCATCACAAATTAAAGTGCAATATATTGAATACAACTTTACAATTTTTTTTTATATTTTATTGTATATTAATCGTCGGAAAATTCTTATTAGGTTAGGTTATATATGGTTAGGTTATATAGGTTATATATGACGTTAAAAATATCGAACGGCGAGGCGATTTAATTAGTACACATCACAATGCATGATCTAAATTAGACAAGTCTAGTTGTTTGCTGCGTAGGCCGCAGCTCAAGTTATCGCCGAGGGGACTGAGCATATTTTGGTAGCCTAAGCAACGACTTACCTGACTTGTGCCGACCAAATCCTAGGTCCCGCCTGAGCCTTGTTGGGAACTGAATTCTTGTTGAGAATACCTTGCTCGATTAACTATATTTAGAAAATTAAGAACTTTCTCTTCTCATCTTAGTCTCTTCTTTACTGGGAAATTTAGCAATATAACTTGCAGCTTCTTACCTTTCTTCTTCCTCTTTCATAAAGACCTCTGACTACTCCAGGGTTACTAAAATTGGATTAGACGCCTATTCCGAACGCTGCTGGGAATTAAAGCAGCGACGTAGTCACGCTTTTGTTGTACTTAGAATCTCCAAGCTCATCCCGTCCGTCTAGGACACGACCGGATCTAAATCTAGACATAGAAAGTTGACGAGTACTTATGACCTAGCCTTATAAATAGCCCAACTTAGCGTACTTTTTTGGAATAGTTTTACAAATACTAGGATTTTCTAATAGGTCAAGGTCAATACACAAGGTAATAACTTCGAATCTGCTAATCGTGAATCATCTCCAAGTGCACGCTTTAGCTTATTCAGAATTGTTGAAAACAATATTATTAATGTAAATAAATATTCTTTAAAAAAAGAAAATTAAAAATCCACAATCTTACACGAACATAGCCCCTATGTCGTCTCGTTAGGGCTTAAATTCTATTTTCGAAAATCAACAAATTGCATTGTTTGTAGAAGTGACAGTGTACTATGATACATTTTAATACTAAAAGAAATTTAGTACGTACCTGGCGGTCTCCTATCAAAATTTAGTACAAATTTACCAACAAACGTTTGTTGTATTTCTTTAAAAAAAACATAATGTGTCGTTTCAATTTACATCTTTAATTTTGAAATATCGATATGGCTTCATTGAGACTATAGCCGAGTGAGGTCGCGTCTCCTAATAAATCTAGAGCCCCTGCAGATCGTAGGCCCGTCGTCAAGCCCATTCTATGTTTTACTTGTCAATAACACAATCTAAAGATACTATGATAAAATGATCAACCTTTCCTCCTATACCTTGCGCCCTAAGACTTTCGTTGCACTATTGGTTCCTATTGTTCGCTGAGCGAGTTATGACGTGCCCAATGGCCAAGGACCAAGCCTCGGCACCGCAGGTATACCAGCGGCAGGTACTTCTAACACCAACCAGACCAAAATGTACCAACACCACTGTCTATCAATTTGATAGGTGCTTTAGTAAATTTATGTCTCGGGTTGCGGTGTTTCGTAGACAATTTTATTTATTCACTTAACATTTTCAATTAATTCTAAAGTTTAATCTATTGCTGGTCGTAGGCCTTCTCCGAGTCACCACAAAAATTGGTCCCTTGACGCATTCGCCTAGTGGATCCTTGACCAGATCTTGTGGGAGGCTGTCTTTTCGGACCTCTGTGAGCTTAACAACCCTTTGTCCCAGCAGATCGGTGAATACTACCCCGTGTGAACGATATACCTGTTTATATATTATCTAGTGTTAATATGGTGTTACTGTCCAATATCGATTTAACACTTTCAAGTGTTTAACTTAGCCTTAAGATAATTTAAGTACAAACTATCGAAGAGTAAAGAAAATTATTAAGGCATTCGTTTTTTAATATACATTTTAACGTTAGACAATGTACGAATGATTTGCCTGACACACTTGTAACTTCGGACGGAGCATTGAACAATCGATAGCTCAGTGAGAGGCAGTCTCAACAGTCGAAAGGTCCGTAGGTTCGAATCCCGGCAACCTTGTGCCACTGATTTTACATTTTTCGTATTTCGCACACTTTAAGCGTCTCTACTGCAATTAATTTTTAACGCGCTCGCGAAAATTATGCATTTTTTTTATTTTCCGGTAACCGTTGTGTTTCTAAATTATCATCGTTAAAAGAAATCTTAGAAAGTCTTTTCGATTTGTTATAATTGGAAAGACTTGAGAAAAAGGATTAGACATTTCCTGAAATTAAGTAATATGACGTAAGCCGTAATAGGGAGCGACATCCACCTGCGGTGAGGATTGTTGTCAACTTTAGTTGTTATAACCACTAACTTAATGGGAAAAAATAGCTTACTTAACTTTTTATTGCACTGCCTTGACTATTTTTTGTCTTTCCATTATCTCCTCCTACCCAAAATAGAACTACATTGCTAAAGTCTGCCCTCTGGAGGGTCAAGCCCCCCCTACCATCACAATCCTGTATCCGCCACTGCAGTGAATATAATTTACACATGATGGAGTCTTGCGTAGCCCCACAGTGAAGTCCTATACAAAATTATAAATAATGCAAAATCTAGATGTATGTAATGTTTTTATTCAATTTTAATATTTTGATGTTACTGACCGGTGGAAATATACAATATGAAAATACTTTAATTTTTATGGAATTACTTTTTGTATTAATATGATTGAAGAAGCAAAATAAATAAGTTCTCACGTAATTCAATCGGAACGAAATTACATATTACTTATCACTCACTTTTAAACCGAGTTTCTTTTAACTCCAACATACAGACAAGTGTCGGAAAAAAGTCTTAAAGCCTTAAGATTTTTATTATTCTTGTGAAAAAATTGAACTTTTGTCTTCATATTTTAAAGCATAAAATACAACGTCCTTGAAAATATTTAAAAGCCTTAGTAAAAATAAAACATTAAAAATGTACTTTGAATATGAGCTACGAATGATTTTACGATGTCACTCAAACAGCTTGCAGCAATATGCTGTCTCCCTCGTTCGTCACCCCCGACATATATACGTCGCCTTTTGGCAAGTTATACAAGGGATACAAAGATACAATTTTATGAATAAAATTGTATCTTTGACTATTGCTGCTTCAGGGTTGAGGCGTGAGAGCTTATTTATTTTACCGATGACGTCACGTGCCGCGGATTCTATAACACCCACATGATTCTATCCCAGGGCCCCGGCGCGCGACCTCAACAGATATCCAATTGTCATATAATTTTATATGTTATTTGTGCTTAAATTATGTTGAAGGTAAAAACAAAGCGGTGTTATAAGGCCTATTCACATTAATCCTCGCTATTTTAATAGTTTTTTCTTTTATGACAAATAAGTATTTATAAGTACGTGTGAAGAGGTCTTCGAAGTCTGTACGAGCTACTTCTATATTTTACATTGAACTGTCGTGTGTCCGTCGCAGATATATAATTTTTAGTTTATTTTTTATTTTATTATTTCTATTCATGTTAATTGTTGCGGCGGGATCGAAATGTCATTTCAACTGCATTAAAACTGTGCCTGGATTTTATTTTTCTTTTACTGCTTTAAATTCAAATCTTTTATGTTTGTTTCGTTACGACTCGAACTAAAGCCAAGCTCGTTTTGATGTAGTTGTAAGGCCCGTTATGTATATAGTTTGAGTTTTTTTTTAATAGTTAAGAAGTTTGTACATTATGTTTAGTGATAACTGGCTTGATGTGTTACTGACCTAGCTGTAAATCTTGTATAAAAAGGTTTAAAAAAAAAGAACTGTAGGCCGCTTAAAAAAATATAGAAGCGAGACGCGGCTGTAAAAGATATTTTTTGAAGGAGTCAGTGCATATTTTAAATGGCGGTTGCTGGGTTTTTCTAAATAAAAGAAA